>PVLC010027975.1:0-21386 GCA_004027655.1 Graphiurus murinus
ACAAAAAAAAAAATCATCTTGGTCCTATGAGGGAAACAGTAGCATTACTAACACCATTTGTGATTTTTACATTGAGTTTTAGTGACTATAGAGAAAAGTTAGAGCATTTCTTATATGTTCAGCAGGCTTGCCTCTAAAATTATTTTAAGGAATAAGAACAGAAAGGGAAGACATTAACATTAAAAAATAGTTGGAAGACGATGACAAATGCATCTTATATAAAGATTTATGAAGCATTTCATACCATGCTTGCCTATTTCTCACCAGCCCATAACACTGGCCTTGACCAAGGATGACTATTTTTGAGTTACTAAATGAGCGCCAAGTTGTCTTTGGGCAATATTTGAGAAGATTTCTCCTTAATACGTCATGCTAAATTAAATAAGAGAATACTACCAGCAGCTCATCTCAAGCATTATGAGTTTGCAAATCGGTTCCACAATTCAGGGTGTTATTTTGTTTTCTGAGCAGTTGGTGTAGAGAGCTACATATTATGAACAATCACCTACTAAAACTTGCATGCACATGCCTAACAGATTTTTCCAAAATACGTGATAATGCATACCATCTATTAGAAGGTAAGACAGAACCCTTAGCATTCCCCCTAGGAATCTCTTTCTTTTTCCTCTTTCTTTCCAACAGCAATGGCCTTTGCTTCAGGTTCTTGGCCTTAAAAATGTTTCATAAATTATTTCAACAATGAGAAAGTGAATCAGATTAAATCCAAAAAAAAAAAGGGAAAAGGGAGATAGTAGCATTTACACATTTCTGGAAGCTGGCAGCAAGATAAATCCAATGTGACAAATCTCTGTGGGCTATTAAGTGAATTTTGTTATGGAAAGCACACATAAGGCATTCCTAATGAGGATGGAGGGTGCTGGGTTCTGAGAAACGGGCTATTATTTATGAATACTAGGTGAAATCCAAAAGAAATGCATTTAAGGATTTAAACACTCATCTCTCCAGGGTTTGTACTTTGCTCAAGGCATTACTCAAGATGGAAAACAACAGACAACATGGTATGTGTGTGATCCTTCAGGTAACCACACATTTTATACAACAATCCGTAAGTCTTTAAAGCCTCTGGGCTTTTCATTTTACTAAACAAGACCCTAATTCAGGACTGTGGAGGAGAAAAATCTATACTGTAGTAGAAAGAGCTCTATCTGAGAAGCCAGAAAATTTGGAATCAAATCCTGATCTTGGGGGTGGCAATTTCTTTATCTATAAACTGGGCATGCTTGCCCTTCCCAACTTGCAATGTCCTTGTGAAATTCAATCAGATGATGCATCGGAAAGAGATTTTGAAGTGTGAGTGCTTTAAACATGTACAAGGTTAACATTATTAATGCCTGAGAACTCATCATGACCATACAGTTTCCTCTGGTCCTAATCACTTCAGGAACCACAAAGACTCTAAATAGCTAGAGAAGTCTCAAGTAAAAAGAATGAAGCCAAAGTCATCACACTACCTGATTCAAAATATACTGAAAAACTACAGTAACCAGAACCAACATGATACTGGCATAATAACAGAGACACAGACCATTAAAACAGAACAAAGAGCCTAAAAGTAAATCCTCACAGTTATTGCCAATTGATTTTTAACAAAGATGCCAAGAACATACATTAGGGAAAACACAGTCTCTTCAATAAATGGTATTGGGAAAACTGTATACGCATAAGCAGAAGAATGAAACGAGACCCTTGTCTCATATCATAAACAAAAATAATCTCAAACTAGGGAAAGGATTTAAATTTAGTACCTGAAACTTTAAAACTACTACAGGAAAACATAGGAAAAAGTTCTATGACATTGGTCTGGGCAATTATTTTTTGGAAATGACCCCCAAAACATAGGCAACTTGAGCAAAAATATGCAAATGGGATTATATCAAACTAATGAGATCTGTACAGCCAAGGAAACAAGAGAGTGAAGAAACAACCTATAGGTTAGAGGAAAATACTTATATAAACCATACATCTGATAAGGGACTAATACCCCAAATAGATAAAGAACTCAACTCAATGGCAAGATAACAACCTCAAAAGAAAACATATAGCAAATGATCTGAACAAACATTTCTCAAAAGAAGGCATAAAATGGCCAATAGGAATGTGAATAAAATGCTCAACACCATTGGAGAAGTGCAAACTAAATCCACAATGAGACACGATCTCACATCCATTCAAATGGCTATTTTCAAAAAGACATAGGTAACACACATCAGCCAGGATGTGAAGAAAAGTAAATGCTCACTGCTCGTACGAATGTAAATTAGTGCAGCCATTACAAAAATACTATGGAAGTTCCTCAAAAAAATTGAAAATGGAATTCCCTTATGATCCAGCAACCCCACTTCTGAGTATGAAATCAGTATGTCTGCACTCCCATGCTTACCACAACATTGTTCACAATAGCCAAGATATGGGGTCAACCTAAGTGTACATCATTGTGTGGATGAATTAAGAATATATGGTATATACACAATGGAATACTCCACCTTTAAAAAGAAGGAAATCCTACCATTTGCAGTCCTGTGGATGAACCTAGAGGACCTTTGGTTAAGTGAAATCAGTGAGGCACAGGACACACACTTTATGATCTCACTTATATCTGGAATCTAAAATAGTTAAACTCAGTAGTAGAGAGTACAACAGTGATTGTGGTGAGGAAAGGTTAGGGAGATGTTGGTCAAAGGACACAGAATTCCAATTAGACAGGAGGAATAAGTTCAAGAGATCTACTATAAGACACACACAATGACAATAGTTGATAACAATGTATTTTATTACTGAAAATTTCTAAGAGAATAGACTTTAAGTGATCTTGCCACACACAGAAAAGGATCAGTATATGAGGTAATGCATGTATTCACTAGCTTGATTGGCCATTCCACAACATATTTTAAAATAATATGTTGTATATGATAAATATATACAATCTTTATTAATCACTTTTTAATTAATTATATTTTTAATTCTAGAGGAAAAAAATTGCTTCATGGCCAGGATATGTCTGGGCAAACTCCACTACCAGCCGAGGGAAACCAGCCAATCCAACTGCATTGCTAAGAAGGCCAAAGAGCAGAGCTGCCAGAAGCTAATCACATTAACATAGAAGCTTCACTCTCTTCCACCAGATTGTGTGCAACTTGTGTGCTCAGATCCTACTTTGTTCACCTCTGTATCCCCAGTGTTAACCCTCCAAATGACTGTGAATGAACTGAAATGAATGAGATGTCTGCTCCAGGCAGAAGACCACATTCAGGATTTTGACAGATATATGAGTCACAGTTCAAGCAGAGAAGCAGAATCACTAGGAAATATGTACACACTAAAGGGATTTATTATAGGGCCTTGGCTCTGTTCACTTGCGGGAACTGTTTAAACACTGTGCACAGACTACTGCTTTTCTGTTTGGTGCTGGGGCCTAAAGTCAGCAGGACAGGCAGTTAAGAAGAAAACATGACATGAAGAGGGGACACAGGAAGCAATGGAATCTACAAGAATGAGTGAAATCAGCAAAGATGGAACAGGACCCACGTCTGTGTCTTACCACCATCAAGACCGCACCTGAAGGTATCCTGCTGGTGAAGCTCATGCTCACCAGGGAGATAAACACACACCTGGCGAGGGAGCACAAGGAGCAAAGAAGGAGACCCACTGGGCACAAACACTGCCCAACACCAACCAAGTGAGCCCATGTGTAAGCGACAACATGTACGACTCACCACAGCACCTCATGCCCTATACAGATCTTCCAACTGGAAAGAATATGGAGGCAGTTTCACTTGTACCTTCCAAATCTCATATAAGATGTCCCTTCTGGCCCACAATGCAGAGACAGGAATTCTGGAAAACAGGTGTTAAGCATCTGCTAGTTGGCTGGCACTTGGTATACTCATACAGATCCTGTGGATCTGTAACTATGAAAGTTTTGAAATCCATGGGTACCCTCCCTGCAGCTTAGAGCACCCACCTCTAAGTCCATGCCCTTTCCCTACTTTCCGTACCTACAATATAGTCAGAGCAGTTTCACAGATCTTCAGCTGGCTCCAATATTTCTAAGGGCAGCCCCAAGGACAACTCACAACATCTGGAAAGAGCTTCCATCCATTTCCCCATTGTCAACAGAGACAGAACTGATGACAGATATTCTTTCATGTTGTGCCTGCAATGTTGCTTAAAGAGGTCTATGGAGGAATGAGTTAAGGACCCCTGAGAGCCCACTCCTGCAGCATAGAAAGAGGTGGAGAAAGCTAGTCAAGCTCTCTAAGCCTGCACCTTTATAGCTGGGCTAGGATCTCTTATTTAAATGTCCCCATGTGCACTCAACAGACAGGTAACGTGGAGCTCCCTGTGCGTGGATGGCCTGGCCATGCCTACGCTTCAGGTTTATGCCCTTCTGCGGGGTGAGCAGCAAGACAGCATTATCTCATATCACGCACAGGACACTCACGCTCTACCTAGGGACTCTTTGCCATGGTAACCTCCAAGAGCCAGCTCATGTTCGTGAACATCAGCATGTATTATGTTGGGTGAATTTCACATTTTCTGGTTTTTTTAAAAGTACAACTGCTCATACATCTATTTGTGGCCCTGTTGTCTCTCTCAGGCATGCTCCTCAGGCATCTCCTCAGGCTAGAAGTACTTCCAGAAGTCACGTTTCATTTTATCACAGAGTATTTTTAAAGCTTGAATTTGAAAAAGGAGACAGAGAAGTCACCTGTGCTGTAGGAGAAGAAGTATAGGAAGCTGTGAATTTGAGGCTCCTTAACTTTCCTGGAAAAGTTTCACATTTTTAGATCTATGCCGTAGACTGTTTGTACAGGTAATATTACTAAGAATGTGCATGTTAAAGTCATTCTAATATTTAAATACAAACTATAAGAAAACTAAGATCTATGTCAAATGTTTGTTTCCCTATTTGCTATTGATTGTATGCATAAATTATTTAAGTTTGGAATTTGCATATCGTCCTTCCTATCCAACATGGGCCTTAGGCACATTGGGAAGTAGAGGAAGTTGAATATTTCAAAGCTATCCAGACTAGCATGCCACCGCCAGGCATTGTAGGACCCATGAGCCAGAAACATCTTAACATCAGCTTAATTCCTCCTATGCCTATTCTCTCTGATTCTATCTATAATACCAAAAAATTGGATTAATACATTCCTGTAGGAGACTTACTAATGACCAGAGCTGATAGCATGATGCCTTTAGACAGAGACCTTTGAAGACTTAATTCAAGTGAGTGACTGACAGAGAGTTTCCAAAATTTTCTGGAGCACAAATAATGTAGATGTTCTGTCAGAGGGTCCAAGGAAAGTCAGTCAAGACAAAAAAGAAATTTGCATTTTTAATTAAGGAAAGATGGAAATTATACAGAAAAACATTGTGGTCATAAAGCAAATAAAATATGGCTCATGGCAAAATGCACTTTTATGTCATTCTCCTTTATAAAACATTACTTCCATGCAGTAATATATTTTTAGGAGGGTAAAAATCACCTTTTCCAATTCTCCTCCTATTTCACATTAGAGTTTTTTCCAAGGTCGTTAAAACGAAAGAATGACAGTAGACTTTCTTATCAACAGCTTGTTCCAACAGATACAATACATGGGTAAGGGATCAAAAAGAGCATGAGAAGCATTTCTGCCAACATTGTAGAAAATATTGAACATCTGCTATATCTGGGATCCTGGGAGTTGTAATTATAATTTTTTGAAATCTGTACACAAGAGTTATAAATATTAGAACTGTAGCCTGTGAAAGCCATGAAATATTTAACTTGTTTGGCAGGCTTAAGCAAAACTCATAAACTTAATTTAAGCAAACCAAACACTATAGTTTTACCAATTTTATATCATCCATGTCATTAGTTAGATAAATTAAAGCAAACCAGAAAACAGCAATGAGATTGCCCACTGGAAGTTCTGTCGGTATACCAGAAAGACACATTCTGTGAATTAACTTGCTTTATTAATGGATTACCTTTCACCTTTGCATTTAACCACATATCAGAGACTTGACTCTTTGGTTTGGGGATAGGAGGGGTGTTACTAATAGGAAATGGCTTCGGGGTAAAGAGAAAAGCAGGCATCAGACACCTTAAGCAGATTCCAGGAGCCACAGCAAGACCCAAAGGCCACTGGTGGTTTCCACAAGTGTTGGTTCAATCTGTCAAAAGCCCATCTGCCAGCCTGAGTGGAAATCTTTCAAACTCTAAAACAAAGGCCTGGAAAGCAGCTCAGTGCTGCAGCAGAAGGCAAGCCAAGGGTCTGCGGAAGCTGAGAGGAGCTGGGTTTCCATCGTGTTAGCTCTGCAGCCCAGCTACATCTTGGAGACTTGTCCCCAGAAAGGAGCCTGGGCTGGGACTCACTTGGCTACATTCATCTCATGGAGGTCTTTTGTATTTAGCACGTGACAATGACACCCAAGCTGGCTTCCGTGCCTATGTCCAAGGTAAAAGTCCTCTACAATGAGTGTCAACATGTCTCCATTTATATGCTGCCATGTTCCCTCCCTTGACCCCAGGCCCAGAATGCTCCCCCGTGGAGGACTCAGGATAAGAAGATTCACATCACAGATTTTTGTTAATTTTCCTTTCTAAAGATTTTTATACTTGTATTAGTGCATTGTAATTATACAATCAGAGTGAGGTTCAGATTGGTATAAACACACATGAACAGAGCACATGGTGTGCTTCCTTCCCCCACGTAACCAGCTTCCTTCTCCTCCCTCCCTTTATGCACTAGTGAGATTGGGAGACCTAACTTTATGGTATGGACCTAACTTTATTTGAACTTCTTCAAGCCTCCCCACCCCCATCCCCCAAGCCTTTTCCCCTATTCTACTGTCTTCTCTCTTCACTTGACTGAAGTCCCTTTTTTCCCCCTTTCTCTCTAGCTTCCACATATGTGAGAAAACATACAACCTTGACTCCTTGACTTTCTGAGATTTTCTGATCTCACTAAGCATAATATCCACTGGTTTCATCCATTTTCCTGAGAATGACATAATTTTGTCCTTCTTTATGGCTTAGTAAAATTCCATTGTGTCTGTATACCAATTTCCTTTATCTGATCTTCTGTTGACAAACACCTAGGTTGGTTCCGTAATTTGGCTATTGTGAATTGGGCTGCTATAAACATGAATGTGCATGTATCACTAGATTTAGAATGAGAGAAACTATTGACGATATTTATTTTACAGCATAGTATTTATAAGATATCTTTTTGCTGCTAAGCCTCAAAATAATCTTGTCTATGCCTATGTGTGTGACTTTAGCAAATTAAAATAGCTGCAGAAAATTATAAAGTATGCCTTATCAGTATGATAGTACAGAGCTTGGCCCTGAGGTCCTCTGAGGCTTGGAGCATTACTCCCGTCACAAGGGAGGCAGCCAATTCACAGAACATCTGTTCCAACAGGAGACTGAAACAGGAATGAGTGGGGGGGATTCCAAGTCCCAAGTAAGCCTGGGATGTGATTCCAGAACTCACAGCTTCCCTGACTCCCGGCCCTTCTCTATGCCCTGGCACTCTGAGGTTCAGTATCTCCTATTACAACTTCCTACTCCTCTTTCTCGGCCTTGTCTTCCTCTCTTAACCCCAACAAAGGACTGAAACTGGCTGTCAGCTCTGGGGCTTGCCACAGTCATAGCAGCCTTTGTTAACAAGTTAAGAATCTACAGGAATCCCCTCTTTGCTGTCTCTACACTCTGTACATGAGAGCAATCAAATGGATCAGCTGGAAACCCCTAGCTGTGAATGCATAAAAGAGCAAATGAATAGCAAAGTTCAAAGGAGATATTTCACTGAAATATCCTGCTGGTCCCGTTTTATTCTGCATTTAAGAAAATAATACCCATGCCCAAACAGCCTCTTTCTCCCTAAAGTAGAGGGTTGATATCACACAGACTGTCTACACAGGGGAACCAATTCAAGACAGAACTGAAAGTTCCAATTCAATCCAATCAGCCCATGTCACATGTCTGGGGCCAGTCCAACGGGGCTTAGAATGGGAATTGAAAGAACCAATGTGAGTTGTCAGTGGCCCACACAGGCAGGAACTGATACCTCGGGTTTCGTTGGATGGGACGTGAATACAAAGGTTTTTTGCAAGCCTCCCGTGTGCCGGGCACTGCACCGTGTGAGGCTTTTCACCTATATATCTTAATTCACTTTCACAACAAACTTAGGAGATAGATTTGAATAGTAGTATCCCCCTTTTAAACAGACATGAAGTCATTTGTTTGACATTAAAAAGCCAATAAGTCTAAGGCATAAATATCAAATGCAAATCTATAGCAAATAGATGTTAGGTTGAATCTACATTCAACTCACCATTGAGACGATGGGTTCTTAGGCCTTCTTTAACCTGAGACACGGGGCTTGATGGAAAGGAATAAGCTAATTAGACTGGCCTAGTCCCGGGGTGACTTGGGAGATGCTAAAACAAAAACAGCCCGTGTACTAGTTCTAAGGGAATCTCATGTAGACTCAAGGAAGACCTGAGTTCCCTGTCCAGTTTTTCCCCTCAAGCTCTCCAAAAAAGGCCACAGGACCCAGGACTTGGTCCCAGCTCTAGTGACCCAGTTGTAAGGAGCATGGCAAGATATGGCTGAGGAAGTAAGGGCCCTTGTTCTCCATCTCATCACATCACACGTTAAGTCAAAAAAAGGACCAGAATCAAGGCTCAAAGACTTTTACAACATGGAAATGAAAAGACAGAAGTGTCATGGTTTGACACTCAGTTCCCACCCAGGGTTGCAAACTGTATTCCAGCTGCCTGGTACTAAGTCTTCTCACCCACAGGAGGGCATGGCCTCTCATTAGACTTAACTGGCAGGTTCCAATTCTGGAGGACCAGAGCCATTTTGCAAGTTCCACTAGAAAGCAGAGTGGGAATATTTAGCGTAACCTGCAGTACCATTAGCTATGAGGCTCCTGGGCTAACCCTCACTTTCATTTCCTCTCTACCCACAGGTGGTAGGGACTTGCAGAAACTCTCCAGCCCAGCTGAATGACAGGGAAAGCTCTTACCCCTCCAAGATTTCATAGAGACAGGAGGCAGGTCTGCTAGAATTCTTCATCCGGCCACCACGTCTGGTGGGAACTGAGTTTTCCACTATGATTGCTGGGCTTGTTTACATGTGTTTTATTCAGAGCTACAGTAATCTGTTCACAAGAGACAGAAATCCTGGTAAATCAATCCTTAAAGCCTGTTGACATTTGTCCACTTGGCAGATCATAAAAGCCCCCTTGAAAATCACAGGAGTCGATGTGTAAACTGCTTCCCAAATTATATGATGTAAACGCCAAGGGAAGGCGTTCTCAGGATAAGATCACTGAATTGTGACTGCCTTCTGAATGTAACTTTATTTTGGTCTTGGGTTATATGTGAGGTGTTGCCAAGATCAACTGAAAGAGAGACAAAGACATATGAATTCAGCCCAAAAGCCGGCTTTTAAGTTCTCTGTCTTCAAAAAGACTAAAGGTTCTTTATGAGTGTCGTTTTGCATAAACAATCTTTGTTAACAAGATTTTTCCCCAAATATCAGTTAAATTTTAACTAGTTCCCTGTAAATGCTCTGTGAGTGCCAGAAATGGCTTCGGAGTGTGGAAAGAAAAAAAAGAGAGAACTAGGGGAACACTTCATGGCATAAATATACAGATAAAATACACACTGAAATGGCTGATGGCACTCAGGCTGCAGGCGACGGAGAGTTCAAGATTCCTGGCATCACTTTGCCAAGATTATCTCCACTGAGCTTTCTCAGAAGACATGACAGGGGATGTAATAGAATAATCATGCATGGAGTAACTATATAAGCACTCAGTCTTTCAAATGGTGCTGGTAAAACTCTACCTGAATCAAGGCTTATCCCAGCCTCTTTGAGAAACCATGTCCAGAGTCTACATCACTCTTTCTATATCACAGTAATCTCTATAGATTCAATTGTAAGCCTTTTGCCTCAGTTCCCTAATAGTTACTCAGCTCTGAATCATGCATAGAAACAGTTGGAAGTTTCCTTACATCGCTCTACTGTTGTATACATCACACCAGATCCTCAGCAAAAGCTAGAGGAGTCAACAGGCAGGTTTAGGACATTGTGGTTAGGGCCACAGAGCTCATACACAAGGCTCCAACCCAGTCATGAGTGGTCCCAGACAAACAAACAACTGAGAAGTGAATTAAGCAGTAGGCAAGAAAATGGGACAAAGCAGAAGGCCTCCCAAGCAGAGAGGACAGCTTTGTAAAAGATCAGAAAGTTGAGATGTAATATATCTCAGGACCTGTATAGAATATAAGGGTTATAGGATTAAGTGTTTATCAATACCGCATGAGTAAAGCTCTGCATGTAAGCATGTGTATGATGTTATAGTTTATGCAGAAGAGTTTATGTATTAGATTGTGTGTTCATGTTTCAGTTATACTTGAATGTTAAGGATTAAAATAAAGCCGGGCGTGGTGGCGCACACTTATAATCCCAACATTTGGGAGGCTGAGACCCGAGGATCCAGGTTCGCGGCCAGCCTCAGCTACTTAGTGAGACACTCTGCAACTTAGTGAGACCCTGTTTCAAAATAAAGAATAAAAATTAGGGCTGGGGATGTAGCTCAGAGGTAGAATGCCCCTGGGTTCCATCCTCAGTACCACACACACAAAAAAAGGATTAAAAATAAAATTCACTCCCATATTCAGAGATAGCGTCACTGAAATACAAAGAAGTATAACATGTTCTTGACTTTGTGGAATGCACAGTCACATATAGGTGATATATTTTTTTAACTTGCATGTTGTCAGAAGCAACATTATCAAGTCATAACACTGAATATTTAGTTTTGTGAAAGTTCAAAATTGTTTTCAGTAATTAGGTTGTGTTAGTCTTTCTGAGGCAGAAACCCCATATAGAATTTTCCTGCCTTGCAATGTTTTGTCTCCTATTTTTTAAAAATATTTTTACAAGTGCATTGTAATTATTTATTATAGTAAAGTTCAGAGTGATACAAACGTACATACACACAGACTTGGTATGTTTTCCTCCCTATCCCACCCTGGACCCCCCTCCCCTGTACACATTGGTGAGATTGGTAATGATACTTCATATTTGGCCAGAGCATTTCTTAAACTGTTTCCTTCATCAACTGTCTTTTTCCCTTCCCCACCTCCCTCCCCCTTTTCTTTCCACTCTTCTACTAGTCTCTCTCCTCATTTATCTAAAGTCCTCTTTGTTTCCTATTTTCTCTCTAGCTTTCACATATGAGAGGAAACATACGACTCTTGATTTTCTTAGATTGGCTGGTCTCAGTATATTTCTCAAATTCCATATTCATTTTCCTCCAAATGAAATAATTTGGTTCTTCTTTATTGCTGTGTAGAATTCCATTGTGTATATATCCCATAATTTTGTAATCCATTCATCTGTCAATAGACACGTAGGTTGGGTCCATGATTTGGCTCTTGTGAATTGGCTGCTATAAACATAGGTATGCATGTATCACTATAGTATTCTGACTTTAATTCTTTTGGAAAGATACCAAAGAGTGGCGTAGCCAGGTCATATAGCAGATCCTATCCTCAAGTGTCAACTGAACATCAAAATGCCTTTTGGTCAGTGATTTAGCTCAATGACTCTTCCTTACATTGGCCTTTGAGAGTCACTACAGAGAGAAAAAAAGAGAGTTGAATGGGTGGTAGAGGAGATGGATGAGTGCAGTGTGACCATGGCAAGGAATGGGCTTATGAGAAAATTCTGAAAAACAAGGAAACTAACATTGACAGCTAAATGGTAAGCAAGAAGAAAAGTTTAGAGGACAAAAATAAGAAAGCAAATTTGATTAAAGATAAATGTTCTGAATTCTACTTAAACTTCTGGCTGCCGTAATCCAAGGAATGTTTTCTAGAAAGCCTCTTAATTTAACCTTTAAAGGTTTCTCAAACCTTGGCTCTATTGACACTTTGTTTTGGGGGGCTGTCTTCTTCAGCATTAGGATATTTAAAAGCATCCCTGACCTCTCTTCACTGGATGCCACAGACATCAGTTTTGACAGATTAAACATTTATCCAAACATTGCCTAAAGTCCCATGGGTGGGAGGGGGCAAAATTAAGAACCACTTGTTTAAACTAACAGGGGTGAGGAAGCAGAACATAGTCAAAAGAACTTGGCGAGGCAATGGAAGGGACCTTTATTGCAAAAATTATTGTAATTCCACTATTGTGGATGATAAGCGCTCTTCAAAATTTTTCGCCTGAATAATCTTTAGAGTCTTTCTCTCTCTCTCACGTGCATGCGCACACACACACACACACACACACACACACACACACACACACAGATAAGTTATGTGCTTTGTATTATAAGAATTAAATGGATTTCCAAATCAGCTTCCTGGGGTTTCAGAATAATTTCATGTTACTGTATCAGTGCTGGAAAAAATATATATATCTCATCAAAACTATTCCAGAAGCACCTCATTTTGATAGGAAAGTACTTTGTGATGATTGCCTAATAGGCAGCATTTGTTGAAATGCTTTTAATAGACCTTTTTTATCACATGCAAAAGAATTTCAGTGCTAGTTCAGTCTCCTGTTTCATTCTGTCATGAATCAATTTGTAGAGACATTTAGAAGTCAATAATCCACTGCAGCTTTGATGACAGGTGATTAATTTCTACATTTTAGAGACATAATAAGATTTAGCAATAAAAAGGCCTTGAAGTAACCTACCAAACAGCTTTAATCTCAGCCTTGGGACTGTTGCTAAATATGAATGCTTGTACACAAATGTGAATGATTTAAGTTAGTAGGTTTTATTGCAGACTCCTTGTGTTTTCATATTAATCTTGCTTTACAATCAGGATATCTATACGATCAATTTATGTTGGATATTTTTTCCAACACAATGCTCAAAGGGAGGAGGGGGCTAACAAATTATTTACACACAAAGGGTTTGTTCTACAAAAGAAGTCATTTTACATGCTTATTGTGGAAGGGATGGATGATTTTATTGGTGTAGCAAAAAAAGAGACAGTAAGAAGCTAAGGTGGCTTTCAAAAGACTCCAGCAGGTTCCAGAAATAGATGGTGATGAATGCCACCCAACGATTAACATTTCCTTCCCAGTAATCAGCTGCTCTCTCCTTCATAATATCCTTTTCTTTCTCTTTCTTATTTTTAAAATTAGCAGAGGCCTCAGAGTAGTTCGTAATCCTCATCAAATAATTTCTATGACTATAAAGGCTAATAAAAATGGTAAAGTTAATCTAACCTAAAAAGAAGAGTTAGTGCCAGGCATGGTGGCTTACCCTGTAATCCCAGTACTTGGGGAACTGAGACAAGAGGATCACAGATTCAAGGCTAGCTTCAGCAACTTAGCGAGGCTGTCAACAACTTTGTGAGACTCTGTTTCAAAATGAAAAATAAAATAGGGCTGGGGGTGTAGCTCAGAGGTAGTATGCCCTTGGGTTCAATCCCCAGTACTACAAAAAAAAAAAGAAATAAAACAAAATAAAAATGCAAAAAGGGTCTTTCTTCTACTACCACTGACAGATGATGGTAAAGATCCAAATGCAGAAATTTCTTTAAAAATTAACATATAAACATAGATAAATGTATTGCCCTATACAATTCTGCATTTCTGACCAGCGAATGGCAGGTCAGAAACCCTTGGAAAAAGCCAAGGATTCCCAAGACAGATGTTCCCAAGTGCAGTGGGGCTGTGCCGTGCTTGTTAAATCTTGGGAGCTCGAGGGTTTGCTTTGTTCTGACATGTTTTTCATGTAAGTGGAGAATCATCACTGAAAGTCTTCAAGACTCTCAGAAGAAAATGACGAAAGCAGGGGAGGCTTCTTGACACACATACAAAAAAAAAAGGCTGCTTCTGGGGAAGATCTAAGAACAGGACACAGACACAAAAATAACAGATTTCCCAGGAGACCACCCAATAAACCAAAAGTGGAGCTGCAGTCTTTCTCTGCTTTCTCTTTCCTAACCACCAGGATGAAGATATCTCACTTGGCTCATTGTTCTTCTTGCTTTAAAGATCAGACATCTGTTATTATCTTTAATTCTTTATTCTTTTTTTATCCACATTTGGCATAGGCCCATTCAAGATTTTTTTTTTCTTTTCTTCCTAAAACAGCTCCTTCTTCCTCCTGCCTGAGTTAGGGCACCAAGCCCTCTCCTAGGAATCTCTGCTGCCTGCAGCCCGACCCCGACCACCCTCCAGTACAAGGTCTGCCCTGCTGCTAGACTAACTTCCTCCCAGGACCCCTTGCTTGCCTGTTTGCCTGCTTTATGCATTCGCCCGTTGAAAGAGCAAGTCTAGGCAATTCATGCGTGCTGGGGATTTGAACGCCAAGATGTGTGGTCTTCACATGAATAGTTTGAACTCTATCTATCAGAGAGACAGAGTGGTGGGTTCTATTAATAGATCTATAAATATGTATTTACAAAGTGCCAGAGATACCTCGCCATGGTTATGATTAATACCTCCTAAGGAGGAGATGTCAGTCTGAAATGTGCCCAATCTTACCAGCAAGATGAGAAAGGTATCCGGAAAAAGAAAGCAATATAGTAAGCATACACAGAGTCAGTCATAGATAGATAGATGATAGAATATAGATAGATAGATAGATAGATAGATAGATAGATAGATAGATAGATAGATAGATAGAATCTCTTTATTCCTTCTCTTCTACAGATTTCTTGAATGACCTGTCTTGGTCCTCTCCACTTCCTTCCAGCCTCCTACTTTGCTGATACTCTCCCGCCACCCTCCTTAGAAGATAAGGGATCTCCTGAATGTCAAATCCATCCTTATCTTCCTGAATTACTTTTGCATTAAAACTCGCATATGCCCTCATCTTTTTTTTTTTTTTTTTTTTTTTTTTTTCGGTACTGGGGATTGAACTCAGGGGCATTCTACCTTCGAGCTACACCCCCAGCCCTGTTTTTTATTCTTTATTTTGAAACAGAGTCTCACTAAGTTGCGGAGTGCCTCACTAGGTAGCTGAGGCTGGCCTCGAACCCAGATCCTCCGGTCTCAGCCTCCCAAATGCTGGGATTACAAGCGTGCGCCACCACGCCCGGCTTGCCCTCATCTTTAAAACTCTTTATTGACAGAGCCCAAGATGACGTCTGAGTGAAACACCTCTCCTCAGGCACTGTGAGCTCGAATCAAATCTGCCATAAAAGCAGCTTCTTGACGGAAGAAAAAAAGTAACAAAAAAGCGAACAAAACAACAAAATTTGAACTACAACTACAGAGAACCCAGAAAGCCCACCAGGGAGAGCAAAGGAGCCCGACCGCACAGCAGTGGCGCCAAGCCTCGGAGCCGCAGCGGCCATTATGACCATTAAGCCGGCCGCCCAGCAGTGTACCCAGAGACCAGGCATGGAGTAAGCAACTCCAGAACTCCACAAACTAACCAGGCGGTGGATCCTCACACCTTCCACAGCGCCGGAATGCATGGAACAACCAGCATAAGCCCCCGTGGGACCACTCCAGCTCATCTCTCGTGCCAGAGCCAGAGCAGCAATTGACTGCACTGCAGAGCTTGATTCAAAACTGCTGCAAATGCAGCTTCTTGATGGAAGTAAAGAAAAGCAAAGCAGAAAAAAAAAAAAAAAGTGAATAAAGCAACAAAAGCAGCTGAGCAGAACCCAGGGAGAACAAAGCAGCCGGCACGTGCACACGCGCACGCACAAGGGCATGCGCTGTGAAACAGCGACCACCATTTTTGACAGCCTCCATCTTGCCAGCCGCCATCTTGCCAGTGACCAAGAGCAGCATCTATTAGCACCAAGACCTCCAACAACCTCCTGTGCACCCAACGAACAGAAGTGGAGTAAGTGACTACGGAATTCCACACCCTAATCAGGTGGCACATCCCCACAGGATCAACAGTGATCAAGAACACCTGGGACACCCCCAGATCACCCCTCCCACTAGAAACAGAGCATCAGGAATCTCTAAGTTAAATTGCACCCCCAGTGTACGGGGGCCCCTATACAAAGTATAGACTCAGTCACCTGCCCTTCAAGCGACTGGATAGAGCAGAAGTGCGGGAGGGACCCAGTGCACACAGGCCATAGAGAACTTCCAGGCACCCTGGAAAATGCTCGGCATATAGATTGCACTCCTGCCACCAGCAAAGGCAGAGAGAGAGAGACGAAGACAGGCCCCGTGGAGAGCTCAGAGACACAAGCTTGCAGTGGGAGAGGCAACAGCGGAACCCCTGCCTGCATTGACAGAGCAAATAAGAATGCCAGAGACACACTCGAAAATTTAAGCTCTGTACTTACAAACTAGCAGAGTTTTTGTTTTTGTTTCTTGTTGCTGTTTCTTGGGTTTGGGTTTGTTGTGTGTGTGTGTGTGTATTATGTTTTATTTGTTTTTACTGTGTTTTCGTTTTGTATTGCCGTGATTTATTTATGTTTGTTTGGATGATTGGTTGCTTTGTTATTTTTTGCTTAGTTTGTTGAGTCTCCTCCTTATCCCTTTTACAAGCTTCCCTCTCTCTCTCCCATCTATATTCTTCTCCTAAACACTTTTTATCTTCTCTTTTCTTTTTCATTTTTTCCCTGTCTCATATTAAGACCATTTCATACCACCACACTCAAAACTCTACATTGACTATATTTATGGATCCTTTTTCTTGGATTTTTTTCATGTGTTCAATTTTTCCCCATAAAATGCAATTATCATGAAGACAGACAGGTGTCTTATGTGTTCCTTTTCTCTGAAACTTTATGACTGGCTACATAATGTGTTATTAATAAATACTTGTTTCAATGGTTAACTGGAGGGACAATATAAAGTTAATAATAAATAAAGAATCTTGTGCAAGATGTAGGATATTCATGCAAATTAAAACATTTTTTAAAAATCACATGAATATAAACATGATTCTTCTAAAATAGAAGTCTAACCTCATCCATGGTGGTTGTATTCCAAGACCCTTCAGTGGATGGCTAAAACCACTGATAGTACCAAACCTTATATACACTATGGTTTTTTCTCTACATATACAGCCAGGGTAAAGTGTAATTTGTAAAGGAGGCACAGTGAGAGGTTAGCAATAATAACTCGTTAAATAGAACAATCAGAATGATATAATATATTTGAATGTGGTCTCTCTCAAAAGAGTCAAGACAAATATTAATATTTTCTGACCACAGTTGACTATGGTTAACTGAAACCATGGGGGGGAGGGGGAGAGGAAGAACTACAGATAAGAGAGACTTCTGTAGTTTCCAAAGCTTTGTGAAGTCATTTCTTATTGTCCCAGCCTCCATGAAGCTGCTATATATAAAACAGAACTAGCATTGCTGGAATACTCACTGTGTACCCTGGATACAGTATCTCAGTCCCTCAACATATTATCAACCCCACTTTTACAGCAATGAAAGTAAGATTTAGAGGACAGGAAACATTCCCAAGACTAGATAGCCATCAAGTGAAAGAGCTATGCTTTGAACTCAGGTCTAGATGAATCCCCAGCCAACTCCTTTCTAAGGGCCTTCACTGTCCCCGGCACGAACACGAGAAAATGGACTTTTTTCTGAAATTGCTTTAAGAACAAGGATGAATTGGAAACTTTGCACAGGCAGCTTCCTGCAAATGTTCAACTCAGCACCACACACACCTTGGAATCACAGAGCCACATGACATGTTGGGATGAGCACAGGATGTACTTTGATGGAGCTGAGTTCAACCACTGATTGTGCCACTTCTGAAATGTTCAATATTAGAAAGGATCTCAACCTCTGTGAGCCACTCTTTCCTTGGCTGTGAAATGGACACAAGAATCAGCAGGTTGCCATAAAGATCCATCAAAATCATTTACTTGAAGTACCTGGAAAACAATAGGCATTTAATAAACATTATTTTACATCCCTATTATTTTTTATAATCATCTCAATGTGCAGAAACACATTAAAAAGAATGCAGTTATGAATTACAAATCAAAATCTGACAATCAAAAATTGACTATTGTTATAGATAAAAGGTACATGCCATGTGTAAATATGATAGAATTATAAATTAGCAAGAACTACAAAGATAAAAATTCTTAATTTGATAGGTATAAAAAGAAAAATATCCAAATTCTCACTTTTATTCTTCAAGTATTTGCTCTCATAGATTTCTCATGTGTAGTAGATGGATCATAGCTAAGAAGCAAGAAAAATTATTTAAAACCATAACTAGGTTGATTATCCTCTGTTTTGAAATTCTACCTGATCTTAGGTACCAAAAAATATGTGTCAAAGATGGAAACACTACTTCAACAAAAGGATAACTATTTGCTGTTTTAACCTCAACGAGCTATCACAGCCCAGTAACATCTGTAATAAAACGGCAGATGCCTGTTTTTTCACCAATGTCAAATCATCATAAAATAGTGAGGAGAAGGGAGGAATCAAATCTTGCAGTCCTCGAAATCTGATATGAAGTCTATAACCACCCCTGTGCACGATGGGTAGCTTTTACAAGAGGACAAACACACTGTTCAGGAATGAATCAAAGCAAAGGATTAGATAATTGAGGAGGTGACACTGCATCAGATCATGGGTGGCAGAGTGAGGTATGGAACAGGAGTCGCCTGCCCAGCAACACACAAGAAGAGTTACGACATTTATGCGTTTTCATTTCTACAGGTGGGAACCTCAAATCATCCCTGAGCTAGCCTCTGAGTACCTCTAATCCAAGCCTGCCAAGGACCCGTTGATATACTCCTGTATCGTCAGAGATAGACCCAACATATTTTCAACTATATTTCTTTGGTTCTAACAAGATACATTTTAAGTCTAAATAACCTGTAAATTCAAACCTTGTTTTCTGTGTTTAAGATATATGTCCTTACAGGTTCTATTGGATGCATCCATAGATCCAAGAAACGTTATTTGATCACCTACTTTGTGCCAAGCTTGTGCAAAACTATTCTCCTATGACTTCCTATGTAATCCTAGAAGCCACACTCCGCTGTGTGTGCTATTTTCTTTATCTAGTTAGCAAGAGATCAAGAATGGGAGACATTTAGGTGACTTGAGCAAGGCAATGTATTATACGAAAATGTCTTCCCCTAATTAGTAGATCTGATTACTGTTTTCACGTTATAGAACCACAGGTCTTGAATGTGCCTACGATCTACCTGAGTTCAGAGCCCTAGAGCACATGCCTTCTCTCTCCTTCAGGGCTCTAAGTATAGATCTCACACCCAGGAAGTTCTGAGCCAAGCCTGTCAGCTTTTGGCAATATTTTTTTCCATTTTATTTCAGACAATAGATTTGTCCTTTTAAAAGACACCATAAAACTTGATTATTTTCCAGTTTTATCTTTTGCGATATTTTACAATTTTCAAGTGTTTCTTTTCTTAGTCTTTAGCAAATAAATAAGATTGTATGGCAAAAGGCCCAAGAGTAAGCCAGAACCCCCAAAAAGGATAATAAACCCCTGAAATAGATTCTAACCCTAACCAACAGGTCCATTCCAATCTTAAATTATCTTCTTGACCTTAAAGAAAATATTCTGTGGGATGAGATACTTAAAATCACTGTTCTTCATAACTCAGTCAAATTATGGATTTAAAGTTTCCAGGCCAGGTGTGGTGGTGCACAATTGTAATCCCAGTACTTGGGAAGCTAAAACAGAAGGATTACAGTTTACTGCCAGTCTCAGCAACTTAGTGAGGCCCTCCACCCACAACTTAGTGAGACTCTGTTTCAAATTTTTAAAAAATAAAATATATAGGGCTAGACATGTAGCTCAGTGGCAGAATGCCCCTGGTTCAAAAAATAAAATAAAAAAATTCTCACAAAATAACATTGAATCCAGATCCAAGGATAGTTAAAGAAAGCTGTGGAAAAAGTGTTATTTTCTCATCCCAAGAACTTTTCAGCCTCAAAGAACTTAACTGTTTAAAGTCTAGGATCATGAATTCATACGACTTTCTGAAATTAACCAACTGTGTCCAAAAACTCAGCATTATAACCTAAGAAGACATGAAGGACAAGTCAGACATGAGGAGTGGTCTTGTCACAGCTTTAATCTCAAAGACAAAGTGGCTCCACGTTGTGATGGTACTCAATATCGGAAGTCATATTGAGGGAGAACCAAAGACCGAGGTGAGTGAGACGAAACCAACACCCCTACTAGCTCCAGCGGTGCAGCCTGAGACCTGGTGCACATACTCTTTGAGCACTTCTTGACTTTCCTGAAAAGTGCAGGCTCTTCAACTAAGACATTTGGGAACCTCATCTTGTGATCTGACTCACAGTAAACCTAATTAAACATATCCTTTGTGGATTCAAAATAGATGTAGCTAATATGAAGTTCTTCTCAAATCATTGTATTCTAAAAGCCAAGTCAAAGTTGGCTAGAGTTAGGATACTTCCTCTTGAGTCTGTAGGATAAAGTTGGTCATACTTCTGTTAGGAAAACATTTGTGCAGATAGAATAGATTTCAGAACTTTAACAACCCAAGAGCATAACTGGAATTGGAAGATCCCTCCTGAGGGGAAAAGAGACACTGTAATAATAATAGGATAAGATCATAAGTCCTATTCTTCCGCTATATATACTGGATGTCACTGGATAAACTCATGGTGCACTAAAGAAATGAACCAGGTTTGAGGCCCATAAGTGACTCATTGTTTGCTGTTTCCCCAGAGACTAGAACAATACTTAATACATAGTATGTCCTCAGGACATATTTGACAAGTGAGAATAAGTGAATGAATGAATGAATCTGATTCAACCTCTTCACTTTATATATAAGATATATAGAGCCGGGCGTGGTGGCGCACGCTTGTAATCCCAGCATTTGGGAGGCTGAGACTGGAGGATCCGGGTTCGAGGCCACCCTCAGCCACCTAGTGAGGCACTCTGAAACTTAGTGAGACCCGGTTTCAAAATAAAGAATAAAAAATAGGGCTGGGGGTATAGCTCGGAGGTAGAATGCCCCTGAGTTCAATCCCCAGTACCGAAAAAAAAAAAAAAAAAAAAAAAAAAAAAAAAGATATATAGAAGCTAAGGAATTTGGCCTGGATTATTGGCAAATAGAAACTAAAACTGAGAATCTCTAGATATTACCTTATGTCCTGTTGTGACTTTGTTTTAGTTTGTTTGTTCACTTGCTTTGTTTTTAATATTTAGAAAATCTAAGCCTCTACTGACTTATCTGAAAATGGTATAATACAGAGCTTTCCAAATGTGCCTAATTATAGAAATAGCCTGGTATATTTGTTAAAAATAAAGTTTCCCAGACCTCTTTCTGGAGTTTTTCAGATATAGATCTGTCATCAGGGCAAGCCTGAGAAACAATGGCCTAGCTAGGTCCCTGGAAAAGGGCAGGGTGTCCCTCTTCCCACCA
>PVLC010027976.1:0-21377 GCA_004027655.1 Graphiurus murinus
CAGCATTCGGGAGGCTGAGACCGGAGGATCCGGGTTCGCGGCCAGCCTCAGCTACCTAGTGAGGCACTCCGCAACTCAGTGAGACTCGGTTTCAAAATAAAGAATAAAAATAGGGCTGGGGGTGTAGCTTGGAGGTAGAATGCCCCTGAGTTCAATCCCCAGTACCGCAAAAAAAAAAAAAAAAAAAAAAAAAAAAAAAAAAATAGGGCTGGGGGTATAGCTCAGAGGTAGAATGCCCCTGAGTTCAATCCCCAGTACCGCAAAAAAAAAGAAAAGAAAAAGAATAAAAATAGCTTAGTGGTAGAATGCCCCTGGGTTCATCTCCAGTACCACAAAAAATAAATAAGTAAAACTTTAAAAAATCTTTTAAGAGAAAAATTTGAACATAAGTAGAAGTATAGAATGATAAAATGAACCCCCATGACTCGTTACCTAATTTTAGCAATGATAAGCTCATGACCAATTAATATTTCATCCAGTATGTATTCACCTAATCCAGGTATATAAAATTTTCCACAACTTGCGTCTGGGACCAGTTAGGATCTACTGTGGTTGGTTTATGCATCTCAAGTTTTACAATTCATACATTTGCCCTTACCTCTTAAAATTTTGTTGAATACTGTAGTTTCCCATTAGAATTTGCCTGTTGCCTAGTGTGGTGGTGCAGTTTCAGGACCAGCCTCAGCAACTTAGCGAGACCCTCCACAATTTAGTGAGATCCTGTTTCAAAATAAAAAATAAAGTAGGGCTAGGAGTGTAGCTCAAAAGTAGAATGCCAGCCGGGCGTGGTGGTGCATACTTGTAATCCCAGCATTTGGGAGGCTGAGACCAGAGAATCCGGGTTCAAGGCCAGCCTCAGCTACCTAGTGAGGCACTCTGCAACTTATTGAGACTCGGTTTAAAAATAAAGAATAAAAACTAGGGCTGGGGGTATAGCTCGGAGGTAGAATGCCCCTGAGTTCAATCCCCAGTATGGAAGAAAAAAAAAAAAAAAAAAGGGCTGGGGGTATAGCTCGGAGGTAGAATGCCCCTGAGTTCAACCCTCAGTACCGCAAAAAAAAAAAAAAAAAAGTAGAATGCCCCTGGGTTCAAACCCCAGTAAAAACAAAAAAGATTCGCCTATTGTAGCAGGGCATGGTGGCACATGCCTATAATCCCAGTACTTAGAAGGCTGAGGCAAGAAGATGGCAGGTTCAGGACCAGTCTCAACAATTTAGCCAGATCCTCAGCAACCTAGACCTGTTTCAAAATAAGATAAGGCTGGGAACGTAGCTCAGAGGTACAGCATTCTGGGTTCAGTTCCCAGCAATACACACACAAACTTTTTTTTTTTTTTTTTTTTGGTTCTGAGACTTGAACCCAGGAGCGTTATACCTTTTGAGTGGCTCGGTAAGTTGCTGAGGTTAGCCTTGAACCTGTGATTCTCCCATCTCAGTGGCCCAAGTGCTAGGATTACAGGGGCACACACCACCACGACCAGCCATACACACAACTTGCTTCTTTTTTTTTTTTTTGCGGTACTGGGGGTTGAACTCCGGGGCATTCTACCTCCAAGCTATACCCCCAGCCCTATTTTTTATTCCTTATTTTGAAACCGGGTCTCACTAAGTTGCGGAGTGCCTCACTTAGGTAGCTGAGGCTGGCCGCGAACCCGGATCCTCCGGTCTCAGCCTCCCGAATGCTGGGATTACAAGCATGCGCCACCACGCCCGGCTTACAACTTGCTTCTTGCATCCCCTGCATATAACTTAACAGAGTCTACTTTATCTGTATTTCCTGTAAGATGGTTATTAGATCTAGAAGCTCCAGCTGGTCTTGGTGGTACATGCTTGTAATCCCCGTACTTGAGAGGCTGAGACAGGAGGATTGCAGGTTCATGGCCAGCCTCAGCTACTTAGTAAGGTTCTCCACAACTTAGTGAGACCCTGTTTCAAAATAAAGAATAAAAAATAGGGCTGGGGGTGGAGCTTGGAGGTAGAAATCCCCTGGTTCAATCCCCAGTACCTCAAAAAAAAAAAAGATCTAGAAGCTCCATAGCTTTTTGTTGTTGTTGTACTGAAGATTGAACCAGGGGCATTCTACCTCCAAGCTCCACCCCCAGCCCTATTTTTTATTCTCTATTTTGAAACGGTCTCACTAAATAGCAGAGGCTGGTCTTGAACCCGGATCTTCTGGTCTCAGCCTCCCAAGTACTGGATTACAAGCGTACACCACCACTCTCGGCTTCCATAGCTTTTTAAACTTTAAAAAGTGGTTCCTCACTGTGGCAATGCTTAATCCAAAAGGATGAATGGATGAAGTAACTTTAGGTACCAATTTTAGTGTCAAGATGGAAGAATATTCAGGTTAAGTATAAAATGGTAGGTTCAGCTGGGTGTGGTGGCGCACGTTTGTAATCCCAGTATTTGGGAAACTGGAGACCGCAGCCAGCCTCAGCTACTTAGTGAAGCTCTCTGCAACTTAGACCCTGTTTCAAAATGAAAAAAAGAGGACTGGGGGTGTAGCTCGAACGTAGAATGCCCCTGGGTTCAATCTCCAGTTCCGAAAAAAAGAAAAGTAGATTCATTTAAAGGGAAAAGTCCAACCTTTCTACCTGAATCTGAAAGGAAATAGGCGTTTATTGACATATTCAGAGTGCAGGGAAGTCTGCTTTGGTGTAGGTAGGGAATAAATACTATTATACTGGACTCGTAGATCTGAGGGGTTTTTTTCTTTGGGGGGGGGGGCTGAGGTGGTGAATGAGATTGTGTCCCGGGGTAGTGGAAGGACTGAATGTCTTAATTTCGCTGTAGTCGGTCGAACTGTCACCATGTAGGAGCGTAGATCGCGCGGGAGGAGAGGGGGGCTCGCCACCAGCCTGGATAGGGACGAAACTGGCGAATGCAGAGGGCTGGGCCCGGGCTCCTGAGAGCACTGGAGCCCGCATGAGTCAGCAAAGCTTTCAGCGGACTCCAAAATGGACCTGGCCAAGCGCGCAGAGGCAAATGCATAAAACCTAAAAAAGTCAGCCGCCCGTGTCTCGGGAGGGTCCCACCCGGAATACCACCAGTGCTTCGCTCCCTGATAAACCTCGAGTGCCCTCGCCGTAACGCTGCCTTCCAGACAGCCACCTCCCAGAAGGCCGCGAGGAAGGTCCAGGTGGCTGATCTGTGTGCGGACCAGGCGTCGCGCAGGCGCAGAGGGAGCCGCTCCAGCTAGATTGAGCGGCGCTTGCGCACCGCTCCATCAGACCCGTTCGCCCCGCCCGTGGGGTTCCGCGCCCTCCTCGCCTTTCTTAAGTCGCCGTTACGCATGCGCCTTGGGAGGAAGGGTGAGCTTTAGGAGGCAGGGCAAGGGGCGGGCCAAGGCCGGGGTCTCTCGGCGACTGCGCGGTCGGGATCCCGACTGGAACATGGCGACTTGCGCCGAAATCCTGCGGAGCGAGTTCCCCGAAATTGACGGACAGGTCTTCGACTACGTGACCGGTGAGCGGAACCGAATCAACTGGCTAGGGAGACCCAAGTGGAGGTCGGGAGGGAAGGACTAAGAGAGGGCAGTGCTGGGGACCGTTGCCAGGCCTCTCCTCTGAGTGACCTCTTGTCCCGAAGGGCGGTTGGGTCTGGAGCCCGAAGTGGGGCCGCGGTTCAGGCACTGAAACTGTTTGTATGACCATCCTACTTGGTATCTTCTTCGTCCTGCCACGCCGGGCCCAGGCGTCTTACACAGCGGCAGCGCGGACTTCGAGTCTGTGGATGACCTGGTGGAAGCTGTGGGGGAACTACTGCAAGAGGTTTCCGGGGACAGCAAAGATGACGCTGGCATTAGGGCCGTGTGCCAACGCATGTACAACACTCTGCGCCTGTACGTGCCAGGGAATAGGGGTTGCTGGGGGCGAAGGGAGGCGAATGGTCCAGAGACAATCGGTGGGGGGAGAAAGGCTGATGGCCAGCTTTTCCCTTAACTCCTAATTGCACTTTCTGTCCCTATCCACTTAGGGCTGAGCCACAGAGCCAGGGAAACAGCCAGGTGCTGTTGGACACCCCCATCCAGTTGTCAAAGATAACGGAGAACTACGGTGAGAGTGAGGGGAAATCCAACTAGCTGCTCTCTTTCTCAGCTTCCACCCCTACCTACGTGTCAGCTCAGGACTCCTTCCATCTCTTTTCCACAGAAGAAGGGTCGTAGGAGATAGTTGGCACGTTTATGAGAGCAAAAGAGCCTGGGATGAATGGAGAATGCTTAGGTATGGCAGGAATCATAGGAGCCTTGGAGCTGGATAGATTTGGTTTTGCTTCCCCAATTTTGCAACTTACTAGCCAATAGCCCAATCTTGTAAGAGTTGCTTATGTGACCCAGTCTCTGTATCCTTACACATGAGATTTGCTTTTTTTTAGTTTATCTATCCCTAGGATTGTAACACTTTCTTTTCTTTCTTTCTTTTTTTTTTTTTTTTCCTCAGTTCTGGGGATTGAACCAAAGAGCATTCTACTTCTGAGCTACACCCCCAGCCCCAGTTTTTTTTATTATTTGTTTTGTTTTGTTTTGTGTTTGTGGTACTGGGGATTGAACCCAGGGGCATTCTACCTCCAAGCTACACCCTCAGTCCTATTTTTTATTCTTTATTTTGGTTTTTTTGTTTGTTTGGTTGGTTGATTGGTTGGTTTTTTGTTGTTGTTGTTGTTGTTGTTTTTTGCGGTACTAGGGATTGAACTCAGGGGCATTCTACCTCCGAGCTATACCCCCAGCCCTATTTTTTATTCTTTATTTTGAAACAGGTTCTCACTAAGTTGTAGAGTGCCTCACTAGGTAGCTGAGGCTGGCCACAAACCCAGATCCTCCGGTCTCAGCTTCCTAAATGCTGGGATTACAAGCGTGCACCACCACGCCCGGCTTTATTCTTTATTTTGAAACAGGGTCTCACTAAGTTGCGGAGGGCCTCACTAAGTAGCTGAGGCTGGCCGTGAACCCAGATCCTTCTGTCTCAGCCTCCCAAGTACTGGGATTACAAGCATGCGCCACACCATGCCAGGCTTATTTTTTATTTTTGAAACAAGGTCTCACTAAGTACCTGAGGCTGGCCACAAACCTGCAATCTTCCTGTCTCAGCCTCCCAAGTACTGAGATTATAAGCATGTGCCACCACATCTGGCTGTAACACTTTCTTTAAAAATGTCTGTCTGTAGAGAGTTCAGTGGTACACACATAATCCCAGTACTTGGGAGGCTGAAGACAGGAGGATCGAAGGTTGGAGGATAGCTTTAGCAGCCTAGCAAGACTCTTAGCGACCTAGTCAGATTCTTAGTAACCTAGTGAGACCCTGTTTCACAAACAGAAATGAAATTGGGCTGGGGTATAGTTCAGAGGTAGAATGCCCCAGGTTCAATCCCCAGTGCCACCAAAAAAAAAAGTTTGTGCCTGGTTCTCATTAGTCACTCAAAATGTTAGTTTCTCTTTCCTCAGGGAGAAAGTGACTGCTTTTCTTTTCTTTTTTTTTTTTTTTTGGTACTGGGTATTGAACTCAGGGACATTCTACCTCCGAGCTATACCCCCAGCCCTGTTTTCTATTTTTTATTTTGAAACAGGGTCTCACTAAGTTGCGGAGTGCCTCACTAGGTAGTTGAGGCTGGCCACGAACCTGGATCCTCCGGTCTCAGCCTCCCAAATGCTGGGATTACAAGCGTGCGCTACCACGCCCGGCTTAAGTGACTGCTTTTCTTATTGCTTACAGACTGTGAAACCAAACTTCCAGGACTGCTAAAGAGGGAACAGTCCTCGGTGAGGAGGGAAATGAGGAGGGGCGATGTCTTTGGTGTCTGTGGGAGTTGACTGTCTCAATGTCTGAGTATCTTTTGGGAGGATTTTTGGTTGTGTCTTTCTCTGAATCTTTAAGTTTGTCCAGCATGCTTAAGTTGTAAAGATTTATTTGAGGTATTCTCTCTGGGGGCTTCTTTCTGAGCCTACACACTAGGGTAAAGTGGTTGTGTTTGGAATTCACTTAGACAGTGAATGCAAAGAAGCTAGAAAAGGCTGAGGCACGACTGAAGGCAAAGCAGGAGAAGCGCTCAGAGAAGGACACGCTGAAGACCAGCAACCCTCTGTGAGTTTAGGAGGAAGGGCTCTGAAGAGAGCAGACCAGTCTCTACTGGGACAAAAGGGTGATTGGAAGCACTAAAAGCTGTGCATTTCTCCCTTTCAAAGAGTCTTGGAAGAGGCATCAGCCAGCCAGGCAGGCAGCAGGAAGGAGAATCGGTTGGAATCATCTGGCAAAAACAAGTCCTATGATGTGCGAATTGAGAACTTTGATGTGTCCTTTGGTGATAGGTGAGGAGATGGCATTCTTTTTCCAATTAAGGGAGGATTTAGAGAAATGAAATGGTAGAATAAAAACAATTCTGTTAGAATTCTGTTAAAATTACTAAGTACCTGTTTCTCTAACACCTTTGGTCTCCTTTCTACCACCCCTGCAGGGTGCTGTTGGCTGGAGCAGATGTGAACCTGGCATGGGGCCGCCGATATGGTCTGGTAGGACGGAATGGGCTGGGGAAAACGACACTGCTGAAGATGCTGGCCACCCGGAGCCTGCGGGTTCCAGCCTACATTTCCCTGCTGTATGTAGAGCAGGAGGTTGCTGGAGATGACACCCCTGCCCTGCAGAGTGTGCTGGAAAGTGACAGTGTGCGAGAGGACCTGCTAAGGAGGGAGCGGGAGCTCAGTGCCCAGGTTGCTGCTGGCAGGTGAGGGCTCCAGTTAGGGAATACCTAGCAGTAGCTGTCCTTCACAGAGTGCTGGCCATGTTATCACAATCCACAATGAACAGGCTTGTCCTAGTGACTAGCAGAGCTTGGAACTTGGCACTGTGGACTCTAAAGCCACAGTGCCCATTACCCTTGTGGGCAAGTCTTCTTGTGTTCTACTTCTTGCCCGGCCACAAGGCAGTCAGTGCCTGCTTCCCAACTGTATAGGGCACAGGATTTCCTCCTCGATTGCCTCAACTTACACTGGTTGCTCTTTCTCCTTTCTAGGGCAGAGGGCTCAGAAGCTGCACAGCTGGCCGAAATCTATGCCAAATTGGAGGAGATTGAGGCCGACAAGGCACCTGCTAGGTATTTAAAATTCCCTTTCCATTGTATTTTGCCTTTCCTTCCTGAGAACTGTTCCAGCTGAGTTCTTTAATTTCTTCACTCCTAGGGCCTCAGTCATTCTTGCTGGGCTTGGCTTTACCCCTAAAATGCAGCAGCAGCCCACCCGGTGAGTGGCTTTTCCATTTTTGTCTGTGTACAGTATTGGCTCTATTTTTTTTTGTGTGTGTGTGGTACTAGGGATTGAATTTAGGGGCATTCTACCTCCGAGCTACACCCTCAGTCCTATTTTTTTATTATTTATTTTGAAACAGGGTCTCACTAAGTTATGGAGGGCCTCATTAAGTAGCTGAGGCTGGCCACAAACTCAGATCCTCCTGTCTCAGCCTCCCAAGTACTGAGATTATAATCCACCACACTCAACTCAGTATTGGCTCTATTGAACACTCATCTCTAACATGTTTCTCTCTTTAGAGAATTCTCAGGTGGCTGGAGAATGAGACTGGCCCTGGCCCGGGCACTATTTGCTAGGTGAGTCTCCTGGGTCTGTGTATGGAGCCCTGTGATCAACAGACCTTGGCTCTTGGGACTTGACATTGAGTCACTGACCTAAAACCTCATGTCATGTATTATTCTTTTTCATAGGCCAGATCTTCTGCTGTTGGATGGTGAGTTTGAAATGGAGCACCCTGACTTTGAGATGGGGAAGGGTGGTAGCATTCCGTGTTCCTGGTTCTCTAGCCTTTCAATCCCAAGTGTGTACCTTCCACTTCCTCTCCAGAACCCACAAATATGCTGGATGTAAGGGCCATCCTGTGGCTAGAAAATTACCTACAGGTGAGTTTGGGGAACAGCTTTGGAATTGATATGGGAATCATCTGCCTTCAAGATACTGGGAACCCAGGAGCTGATTACCCTCCCAAACTGGGCCTGCTGTCCTATGACTCCTCAGACATGGCCCTCCACAATCCTAGTGGTCTCTCATGACCGAAACTTCCTCAATGCCATCGCCACAGACATCATTCACCTGCACAGCCAAAGGCTGGATGGTTACCGGGGAGACTTTGAGACCTTCATCAAGACCAAGCAGGAGCGGCTACTCAATCAGCAGCGTGAATATGAGGCACAGCAGCAGTTTCGCCAGCACATCCAGGTGTGGGGCAGGGCTGTGGGTGCCACCCATGGGTATCAGCTAGGAATAATGAGGGAGCTTGACCAATGCCTACACTCCTCCTCCTGCAGATTTTTATTGACCGATTTCGCTACAATGCCAACAGGGCCTCTCAAGTGCAGAGTAAGATCAAGATGCTCGAGAAGCTGTGAGTACAATGTCCTTGGCCAGGCCCTGACCCCCATTCTCATTTCTTCGCTCATTATACAGGCCACCCTTCACCTCCCATTCCAGTTCTCCCCTTGGCTAATAGGCAACTGTAAGTCCCTCCCCTGAAGGAAAGCAGAGTATTTTACACTGCTTTTGGAGGGTTATGGAGGGTTAATCTTGCCTAGGCCTGGGCATTCACTAATCTACTTTCTGTCTCTCTATATTTGCTTAACTGGATGTTTCATATTAAATTAATTATATAATATATGATCTTTGGTATCTAGCTTATTTCACCTAGTATGTTGACCAGGTTTATCCATGTTGTAGTATGCATCAGTACTTTATATACTTTTTTATGGCTGAATTGTATTCTGTTGTGTGGATGTAATGTATTTTATTGATTCATCAGATGCTAGACATTTGGGTTGTTTCTTATATTGGTTATTATCATAATTCGGCTCCGAGCATTTACATGCAAGTTTTTATGTGGACATGTTTTCAATTAACTTGGACACATATCTAGGAGTGGATTTGCTGCTTTACATGGTAATTTCATGTTTAATTTTTTGAGGATCTACTAAACCATTTTCTTTTTTTTTTTTTTTTTTTTGCGGTACTGGGGATTGAACACAGGGGCATTCTACCTCTGAGCTATACCCCCAGCCCTATTTTTTATTCTTTATTTTGAAACTGGGTCTCACTAAGTTGCAGAGTGCCTCACTAGGTAGCTGAGGCTGGCCGAGAACCCGGATCCTCCGGTCTCAGCCTCCCGAATGCTGGGATTACAAGTGTTCGCCACCACGCCCGGCTCCTAAACCATTTTCTAAAGCAGATACACTATCTTATATTCCTGCCAGCAATATGTAAGAGTTGGCAGTTTTTCCCCATCTTTGCTAACACCTGTTCTTAACTCTTTTTAGTTTTAGCCAAGTGGTTTTTTTGTTTTTTTTTGCAGTACTGAGGATTGAACTCAGGGGCGGTCTACCTCCGAGCTACATCCCCAGCCCTATTTTTTATTCTTTATTTTGAAACCAGGTCTCGCTAAGTTTCGGAGTGCCTCACTAGGTAGCTGAGGCTGGCCGCGAACCCAGATCCTCCGGTCTCAGCCTCCCGAATGCTGGGATTACAAGCGTGCGCCACCACGCCCGGCTTAGCCAAGTGGTTTTTAATTTGCAATTCTTTTTTCCTTTTTCTTTTTCTTTTTTTTTTTTTTTTCTGGTACTAGGGATTGAACCCAGGGGCATTCTGCTTCCGGGCTACGCCCCCAGTCCTATATTTTATTCTTTATTTTGGAACAGGGTCTCACTAAGTTTCGGAGGGCATCACTAAGCAGCTGAGGCTGGCCTTAAACCCAGATCCTCCGATCTCAGCCTCCCAAATACTGGGATTACAGGCATGTGCCACCATGCCCAGCTTATTTGCACTTTTTTAAATGATATTACATGCAAGTTGTATTTCTAGAAGTTCTGGGAAGGAGTTTAAGTTCATAAAGCTTAGAACTTTGTGACATGGAGCCATGTTTGGTGGGGGTAAAAATATAAAAAAAAAAAAAAAGAGGACTGGGAATATGACTCAGTGGTAGAGCATGTCTGAAGCCCTGGGTTTAATCCCTAGCATTACAAAAACTGCTGGGGATGTAGCTCAGTGGTAGAGAATCTGTGTACCATACCTAAGGCCCAAGGCCCTGGGTTCAATCCCTAGCACTGCACAAACAAATAAATGCTTTCTTTCATTTGTTTTTTTTGTTGTTGTTGTTTGTTTTTTTTTTAAAGCTACAAAAAAGATTATCTTTTTCAGCAGATAGTGAACTAGAAGAATGTACTCTAAACCAGCCTTTGGTGAATGCTTATAATCCCAGTACTTGGGAGGCTGAGACAGGAGGATCGCAGGGTCAAGGCCAGCCTCAGCTACTTAGTGAGACCCTGTTCCAAAATAAAAAATAAAAAATAGGGCTGGGAAGCCGGGCATGGTGGCGCACGCTTGTAATCCCAGCATTTGGGAGGCTGTGATGGAGGATCCGGGTTCTCGGCCAGCCTCAGCTACCTAGTGAGGCACTCTGCAGCTTAGTGAGACCCGGTTTCAAAATAAAGAATAAAAAAATAGGGCTGGGGGTATAGCTCGGAGGTTGAATGCCCCTGAGTTCAATCCCCAGTACCGCAAAAAAAAAAAAAAAATAGGGCTGGGGATGTAGCTCAGAGATAGAATGTCCCTGGATTCTATTCCTAGTACCACAAAAATATATATATATATATATACACACACACTCTCTTTTCTTGTCTCTCTCTCTCATGCGGGGATGGTGGTGCATACTTGTAATCCCAGTACTTAGGAGGCTGAAATAGGAGGATCACAGGTTTGTAGCTAGCCCCAGGAATTTAGGGAGGTCCTCCATAACATAGTAAGATCTTGTTTTAAAATAAAAAATAATATAGGGCTGGGGGTGTAGCTCAGAGGTAAAATGCCCCTGGGTTCATTCTCCAGTACCACAAAAGAAGAAAAGAAAAAGAAAAATGTACTCTACAATAATATTAACTGAGTGGGGTGAATATAAGCCTTTCCTAAGTTTTCTCTGAGTTTATATTACTTGTATGAGGAACAAATGAAGTTATATTTTAAGTTCATTTTTATTTTTACTTTCGTGGTGCTGGGGATCAAACCCAGGCCTTGCACATGCTAAGTAATTGTTCAACAACTGAGTGACACCTCTAACCACAATAAAATTTTGTTTTTTCGGGTTTTTGTTTTGTTTTTTTGGTACTGGGGATTGAACTCAGGGACATTCTACCTCCAAGCCACACCCCCAGCCCTATTTTATTTTTATTTTAAAACAGGGTCTTGCTAGGTTGATGAGTATCTCACCACTTACTGAGGCTGTCCTCGAACCTCCTGTCTCAGCCTCCTGAGTACTGGGGTTACAAGCATGCGCCACTACACCGAGCTTATAAAGTTATTTTTTAAAGTCATAAATCTAGTCCACTTCATTTTTCCCCTCAGACCTAAGCTGAAGCCCGTGGACAAAGAATCCGAGGTTGTGATGAAGTGAGTGCTAAACCAGGGGAGCTGGTGGGGATGCTCTTATTTCTGGCCACCCCACGCTCCTCACCTACACCTTCTACAGATTCCCTGATGGGTTTGAGAAGTTCTCGCCGCCAATTCTGCAGCTAGATGAGGTGGACTTCTACTATGATCCAAAGCATGTCATCTTCAGTCAGCTGTCGGTCTCTGCTGATCTTGAGTCCCGCATATGTGTGGTATGGTTGCTGTTTCTCTGTTCTTCGAGCTGGGACTCTTGTACCTCAGCAAGTGTGTGTTGGGCTGATCCTCAGGCATAGAAGGGGGAGATACGCAGGAACAGGAGGAGAATGTTGCTGTACATACACTGGTCCTGTCCTCTAGGCCCGAGGCCACCCTCAGAAGCCTGAGGCATGTGGTATTTTATAAATACTTAGAACATTACTTTATCAGTCTCAGTTCTGAGTCATCTCATCCATGAGACATTGAGGCAGGATCATGGGTTTCAGAGTCAGACTTCAGATCTTGACTGTACCATTCCATAGCTTGGTTACCAAGCAGTTATTTTTAAAAGGGAGATAGTGGCTGGGCATGGTGGCATATACCTGTAATCCTAGCACTTGGGAGGCTGAGACAAGAGGATCGCAGGATTGAGGACAGCCTCAGCAACATAGCAAGACTCAACTACCTAGAGAGACCATTTCAAAACAAAAACAGAAAGAAGGCTGGCGATGTAGCTTGGTAGTAGAATGTCCCTGGGTTCAATCCACAATCCCCAGCACCACAAAAAAAAATTTTTTTTAAACAGAGGTAGTATATACCTCACTTGATAAATAGAAGAAGTAAATCCAAGTACTCAAATACTGGTTTCCTTTGTATCTTCACTTATCTGTATAGTTCCTTAGAAATATTTTTTAGAACTTTTTTTTTTTTCTTTTGCGGTACTGGGGATTGAACTCAGGGACATTCTACTTCTGAGCTATACCCCCAGTCCTATTTTTTATTCTTTATTAAGAAACAGGCTCTTACTAAGTTGTGGAGGGCCTCACTAAATAGCTGAGATTGGCTGCGAACCCAGATCCTCCTGTCTCAGCCTCCTGAGTACTGGGATTACAAGCGTGCACCACCACGCTTTATTTTTGAACCTGTCTCACTAGGTTGATGAGAGTCTCACTACTTGCTGAGGCTGTCCTTGAACCTGGGATTCTCTCATCTCAGCCTCCCAAATACTGGGATTACAAGCATGCGCTACCATGCCCAGCTTAGATGTGCGCACTTTAACATTCTCACGCTTCTTACAGGTTGGGGAGAATGGGGCTGGGAAGTCTACCATGCTGAAGCTTCTTATGGGAGACCTGGCACCTGTTCGAGGCATCCGGCATGCCCACAGGTAAGGTACCCCCCACCAGGTGTGTACACACACACACACACACACGCGCGCGCGCGCGCGCCCGCCCGCATGCTCATGCACACTCACATTGCCTGCACTCATTCCTAGTCACTGCTTCTCTTTTGTTTGTTCCTACAGGAATCTGAAGATTGGCTATTTCAGCCAGCACCATGTGGAACAGCTGGACCTGAATGTCAGTGCTGTGGAGCTGCTGGCACGCAAGTTTCCTGGTGTGTTAGGGATTTGAATTGAGGCAAGAGGCCCAGGCTGACCCCTGCAGTTGGGCTGCCTTGGAGTTGGAGGACATGGGCTTGTGGAGGCAGGGCTGGAAGCTGGGGGAGGGATTTGGGTCTGGAGCCCACCTAATGCAAGGGCCTTTTCCAGGGCGGCCTGAGGAGGAATATCGTCACCAGCTGGGCCGGTATGGCATCTCTGGAGAACTAGCCATGCGCCCTGTTGCAAGCTTGTCTGGTGGCCAGAAGAGCCGGGTGGCCTTTGCTCAAATGACCATGCCCTGGTGAGCCCTCATTTTCTAAGCTCTTACCTTCCCACTTCCCCTTCTTACCCAATAGAAAGTGATTCAGCTGGATGTGGTACTTGGGAGTTGGAAGGCTGAGATAGGAGGATCACAAATTCAAGGTCAGCTGGGCGTGGTGGCGCACGTAATCCCAGTTCTTGGGAGGCTGAGACTGTAGGATACGGGTTCACAGCCAGCCTCAGCTACTTAGGCCCTCCACAACTTAGTGAGACCCTGTTTCAAAAGAGAATAAAAAATAGGATTAGGGGTATAGCTTGGAGGTAAAATGCTCTTGGATTCAATCCCTATTGAACGAACGCAAAAAAAAAAAAAAAAAAAAGTTCGAGGCCAACCTCAGCAATTCTCTTGTCTTTGTACCAAAGGGATTCTTTTTCTCTCATCCCCCTCATCTACTAACTGCCCACCTCCTGGGGTTTTGCCTTCCAGCCCCAACTTCTACATTCTGGATGAACCCACAAACCACCTGGACATGGAGACAATTGAGGCGCTGGGCCGTGCTCTCAGCAATTTCAGGGTGAGTGTGCCTTTGCACCAACTACTCTCCAGGCTTCAGTGTCCTTTGACACCCCCCTGAGCACCTCCTGTTCTCCTGTTTTTCAGGGTGGTGTGATTCTGGTGTCCCATGATGAGCGCTTCATCCGGCTGGTGTGCCGAGAGTTGTGGGTGTGTGAAGGAGGCGGTGTCACCCGAGTCGATGGAGGATTTGACCAATACCGTGCCCTCCTCCAGGAACAGTTCCGCCGGGAGGGCTTTCTCTAGGGCTATCAGGCTAAAGACTGCCCAGGACACAGACTGGTCTCATAGACTCCTGGGATATCACATAGGCAACTGACTCCAGGCCATGGACTTCCCCCTACCTGGGGACAGCCTTATTCCCAAATCTCTCTTCCTTTTGACTGGAGTATCCCCCACACAATGTGGGAGCCCCATCCAAGGGCCTGAGATGACTGTGTCCCAGAGGAAGGGATTGGGGTGCCCCTGGGGTTATGGGTACCTCTGCTGCCCCAGCTTGACTGGGCCCCAAGCGGCTGCTATGTAAATTAAATCTCCCCCCACATCTCCCTTGTGGGCTCTCTGATTGTGTTTTCCTCTGGAATTCATACCAGTCACACAGAGGAAGCAACAGCAGCACCAGCCATGCCCCTGGGAGGAGGCATCAAGGCTGCTGGGGCATGGAGGTCATCTGCCTGGCCTTGGGATGGCTGAGCTGGTGGAACAAAGGGCAGTGGATTGACATCACTGCTGTGCTTATACCCAGATCTGGGCTCAGCCTCAGTAGAAGGGGTCTTGGGCTCTGCTTTCTCCACTCCTACTGCTTGGGAGTTGAAACTGATTCTGGAAACTGGCCTCACATACCTGCTTTCTCCAGGACTCTCTGGCTCAGACTCCCTCTGATTCTGTGATCTGAACTCTTAGGGCTCAAGAGAAACTGTGTTTGTCCCCATTTTGCTCGAGTGGTTTAATGTTTTTTATTTTTCCTTTAATCATGTAGGAAGGGCCTGAGAAGTAGGAATTAAGAACAGACTCTAATGGGAAAAAATAGCACACTTCTTATTTTCAAATTAAGCAATCTCTAGGAAGAGAAGCCAGGTGCAGTAGCACAAGTTCTCAACTCCTCAGCGTTCCTGGAAATGTACCTGAGGGTTTCTGTGACACACAACCTGTTTTTGTGCACCAAGAACACTGGAATTGGAGTTGGGCATAATGGGAAATCTCAGCCCTTCTACCCAATAGGTAATACTTGAAGGGGCCACCAATAGAAGCTGGGTAACCACAACAAATCACTGAACTTTTTTGAATACCTCAGTTTCTTTTTTCTTCTTTTTCTTTTTCTTTTTTTTTTTTTTTTTTTTTTTTTTCAGTACTGGGGATTGAACCCAGGGGCATTCTACCTCCAAGCTACACCCCCAGCACTATTTTTTATTCTTTATTTTGAAACAGAGTCTCACTAAGTTGCAGAGGGCCTCACTAAGTAACTGAGGCTGGCCACGGACCTGGATCCTCATGTCTCAGCCTCCCAAGTACTGGGATTACAAACATGCCCCACCACACCTGGCTTGAACACCTCAGTTTCTTTAGAGGATTGTTGTGAAGATTTGCTGCCAGCACAGTATTCAAGCATTCAAAAATGATTCCTGAGCCGGGTGTGGTGGTGCACACTTGTAATCCCAATACTTGGGAGGCTGAGACAGGAGGATCACAGGTTCGTGGTCAGCCTCAGCTACTTAGGCCCTCTGCAATTTAGTAAGACCCTGTTTCAAAGTAAAGACTAAGCCAGGTATGGTGGCGCACGCTTGTAATCCCAGCTTTCGGGAGGCTGAGACCGGAGGATCCGGGTTCGTGGCCAGCCTCAGCTACCTAGTGAGGCACTCCACAACTTAGTGAGACCTAGTTTCAAAATAAAGAATTAAAAAAAAATAGGGTTGGGGGTACAGCTTGGAAGTAGAACACCCCTGAGTTCAATCCCTAGTACCACAAAAAAAATAAATTTATAAAGACTAAAAAATAGGGCTGGAGGTGTAGCTTGGAGGTAGAATGCCCCTGGGTTCAATCCCCAGAAACTCAAAAAAAAAAAAAAAAATCCTGGGTGGCCAGTCTGTGACTTGAAGCCTATTGTATGGGAAAAGATATAAATTAGCCGGGCATAGTGGCACACAATTGTAATCCCAGCATTCGGGAGGCTGAGACCGGAGGATCCAGGTTCGTGGCCAGCCTCAGCTACCTAGTGAGGCACTCCGCAACTTAGTGATACCCTGTTTCAAAATAAAGAATAAAAAATAGGGCTGGGGGTATAGCTTAGAGGTAGAACAAACGCCCCTGAGTTCAATCCCGAGTACCGAAAAAAGAAAAGATACAAATTTACATCTAGAGCTAGGCCAGTGGACTCAAGGGAAAGCAAGCAGTAGTGACCTAGGCTGCCTTTTCTTTTATGGTACTGAGAACTGAACCCATGAGCCCAGGGCCATTCTACCTTTGAGCTATACCCTTAGTCCTATTTTATAAACAGGGTCTCACTCACTAAGTTGCTGAAGCTGGCCTCAAGCCTGTGATCCTCCTGTCTCAGCCTCTCAAGTACTGGGATTCAAGCATGTGCCACCACACCCAGCTACCCCCAACTGGATTCAATTCCTAGTATCACAAAAGACAAGATAATGTCCAGTCATGTACACTGACACACACCTGTAATCCCAGTACTTGGGAGACAGAAGGATCACAGGTTTGAGGCCAGCCTCAGCAACTTAGGCCCTTCATGACTTTGGAAGACCCTGTTTCAAAATTTAGATAGCTCAGAGGGAGAATTCTCCTGGGTTTGATCCCTAGCATCACACACACAAAAGAATTACATATGTCCATATGATAGCGTTGTGAGATTTGTTGGACAGACAACATTTTGCTGAATATTTCACAGGTTCCTAGGTGAATTTTAGCATCACAGCCTAGTTCTGCATCAGGATTGAGAATGCAGACTGATGTCAGAGCTGGTGGCAAATTCCATCAAGCCAGTGGGGTGGGCCCAGGCTTAAGGGCTTCTAGGAGCCCCTGAACCTCAATTCTGCCCCTTCCATTGCATTTTTTGCTCTCCCATTAGGAACTGCATGCTGCCTTTTTTTAATTTTTTTTTTTTAACTGTGGTTTCAACCCAGGGATGTTACCTCTGAGCTACACCTCCAGCCCTTTTTTTATTTTTTATTTTGAAACAGGGTCTTGCTAAGTTGCTGAGACTGGCCTTGAATTCTCCTGTCTTAAACTTTCAAGTACTGAGATTAGAGATGCCACTGCACCTGGCTTCTGGCCAGAATCTACAGTGAAATCAAAATCAGATGGAAGCTTTGGAACTCTAGGAGACAAGTTAAAGGGGTTTTTCATTTTCTTTTTTTTTTTTTTTTTTTTTTTTTTGCGGTACTGGGGACTGAACTCAGGGGCATTCTACCTCCGAGCTATACCCCCAGTCCTATTTTATTCTTTATTTTGAAACAGGGTCTCACTAAGTTGCAGAGTGCCTCAGTAGGTAGCTGATGCTGGCCATGAACCCGGATTCTCCAGTCTCAGCCTCCCAAATGCTGGGATTACAAGCATGCGCCACCACGCCCGGCTGGTTTTTCTTTTTTTTTTTTTTTAGACAATGCTAAGGAACTTTCAAATAGTGAATTGTTTAGGCTTTTACTGTGTAGTATGCATGATTGTGCTTTCTCTGTATTGATTCAGTCAATCCTTACAAACCTATGAACTGGTACAATTATCCCCCTTTTATAGATAGGACACTGGGCTAAAGCTTTGCTCTTGGTTTGACATGTGGCATGCTTAATAGTCAAACTTGTTAATATCTCCCCTTAAACCACATTATTAGTTACATGAGCAGGGGATTTGGACAGGCTTCCCTCAGAAGAGCAAGCTAGTAAGCTAGGAGTCCCAGGCACAGTAACTGACATGTTAGATGCACAGTGAATAAATGATCCAGAATTTGTTGTGTGGTGGAGAAATCATGCCTTGGGATTAGTGCAGCTCTACCACTGTTGGTCCTGGGCAAGTCAACCTCTCCTGAGTAAATTTACCTGTATTCATAAAATGGGCATCACACAAGTTGTCTTGCCTCCTGCTTTGGGTAGTTGAAAGGATTGAATGAGACAAGGTCCTGTGTAAATAAGAACTTGTGGCCAGGAGCAGTGACACACACCTATAATCCATACTTGGGAGGCTGAGATGGAAGTCATGGGTGGTAGAAGGCCCCTGGGTTCACTCCGCAGCACAAAATAAGTAATTAAATGGGTTTCAGCATTCGGGAGGCTGAGACCAGAGGATCCGGGTTCGCGGCCAGCCTCAGCTACCTAGTGAGGCACTCCGCAACTTAGTGAGACTCGATTTCAAAATAAAGAATAAAAAATAGGGCTGGGGGTGTAGCTCGGAGATAGAATGCCCCTGAGTTCAATCCCCAGTACCACACACACAAAAAAAAAAATTGGTTTAATTTTTTTTTATTATTTTTTTTTGTATGTGTGGTACTGAGAATTGAACCTAGGGCCATTCTACCTCCAAGCTACACTCCCAGCGCTATTTCTTACTTATTTTGAAACAGGGTCTCACTGAGTTGTAGTGGGCCTCACTAAGTAGCTGAGGTTGGCTGCAAACCTGTGATCCTCCTGTCTCATCCTCCCAAGTATTGGGATTACGAGTGTGCACCATCATGCCCAGCTTAAATGGGTTTAAAAAAAATAATTTGTAGCCAGGCATGGTGGCACATGCTTATAATCCTGGCATTTGGGAGGCTGAGACCAGAGGATCCAGGTTCACGGCCAGCTTCAGCTACCTAGTAAGGCACTCTGCAAGTTAGTGAGACCCTGTTTCAAAATAAAGAATAAAAAATAGGACTCATGTGTAGCTTGGAGGTAGAATGCCCCTGGGTTCCATCCCCAGTGCCACACACACAGTTATAAGCCAACATGGCGGCGCATGCTGGTAATCCCAGTACTTGGGCGGCTGAGACAAGAGGATCACAGTTTCGAGGACAGCCTCAGCAAGTAGACTCTAATCAACCCAGTTGAGACCCTGTTTCAAAATAAAAACAAAATAGGGCTGGGGGTGTAACTCTGAGATAGAATGCCCCTGGGTTCAACCCCCAGTACCACAAAAACAAGTAATTTGTGTAAACTGAAATCCCATGAGTCTAAGAGAAGTTATTTCGTGGGAGGAGTGATGGGGCAGCAGCTCGGGGCCTCCTGGAGACAGATTCACACTTAGGCACATAAACACTCCAAGCCATTCTCAAAATGATCACCTCAGTCCACATGCCTCCATGTCTGCTGAGTCTCGCACCAGAAGGCTTGCTGACAGCCATTGAGTTGCGTGAATGAGGCAGAAATCCTGTAATTTACACCCATTTTAATATGTATAGCTCATGCCTTGTTGGTAATTCTAGGCTTCTGTTCTCTTTATGTTAAGTCAATGGATAATTTGGAAGTGGTTTCTGCTTTACATAGGACCTTTGAAACCCTAAATTAGAGTAAATATTTGTCAACCCATGCTATAGCTTTTTTGCACTGAAGAAGGCTTTCACAGACGGTCTCTCAATCTCTTTAATCTTGTGCCAGTGGCTTCTGAGTTACTCTTGCTTTACAGGAGAAGAGTTTGTGTGTGCAGAGGTGGGGCAAGAACAAAGTATCTGGGTCCTCTGCCTTCTCACATCCAGCTTCTCAACACAAAGCTTCTCAACTTTGTTTCATAGCTCTTTGTGCAGTGGGTGACATCCTCATGCCACATGTGCCCATGAGCACACCCACAAACATATGCTCTTCTGCCTGAAATATGCCTTTAGGGAAGTATTTTGAATCCAGAATGGAGGGGAGTGTCTGTGAACTTAATGTAATTTGTTTTGGGGGTTTTTTTGTTGTTGTTTTGGTTTGGTTTTGTGTGTGTGTGTGTGTGTGTGTGTGTGTGTGTGTGTGTGTGTGTGTGTTTTGTTTTCCTGTGGTACTGGGAATGAAACCCAGGGACATTCTACCTCTGAGTTACACCCCAGCCCTATTTTATTTTTTGGTTTGGAAATAGGGCCTCACTAAATTGCAAACAGCCTCACTAAATTGCTATGGCTGGTTGGATGTGGTGGTGCACGCTTGTAATCCTAGTACTTGGGAGGCTGACAGGAGTGATGGCAGGTTCGAGGCCAGCCTCAGCTACTTAGTGAGGCACTCCACAACTTAGTGAGACCCTGTTTCAAAATAAAGAATAAAAAATAGGGCTGGGGGTGTAGCTCGAACGTAGAATGCCCCTAGGTTCCATCCCCTGTACCACAAAAAATAAATTGCTAAGGCTGGCCACAAACCTGTGATCCTCCTGTCTGTGCCTCCCAAGTACTGGGATTACAAGCATGCGTTGTCATGCCGGGCTCTAATTTGTTTTTAACTTGTAAATTAGGGGACCCACTCTGGAATCACAAAGAAATACATTTGCACTTGGATTCTATTATCTAATAGCTGTGTAAAGTTAAATTAAGCCTCTTAGCCAGGCATGGTGGTACACACTTGTAATTCCAGTACTTGGGAGGGATGAGGATATAGCTCAGAGGAAGAATGCCCTTGGGTTCAATCCCCAGTGCCAAAAATAAAAAAGAAGAAAGAAAGAAAATTAGGCCTGTTTACACTTCAGTTCCCTAATCTATATAATGGGGATGATAATACTCTTTATAGCCAGGTTTAGTGGTACACAACTATAATCTCAGCTTCTTTGGAGGCTGAGGCAGGAGGATAGGATGGTAAGTTCTCCATCCTGGTGAAACTCTGTCTCAAAATTTAAAAAAAAAAAAAAAAAGTCTGGGGATGCAGTTCAATGGTAAAGCACCCCTGAGTTCAATCCCCAGGACTGGTGGGGGTGAGGAGGAGGGAAGTTCCTTACATTAGACAGTGATAGGTGATAGTAACTATTAAATAAGATAATACAAGCAAAAATTTTTTTTTTTTTTTGTACTGGGGACTGAACTCAGGGGCATTCTACCTTAGAGCTATACCCCCAACCCTATTTTTAATTCTTTATTTTGAAACAGGGTCTCACTAAGTTGCAGAGGGTCTCACTAGATAGCTGAGGCTGGCCGCGAACCCGGATCCTCTGGTCTCAGCCTCCCAAATGCTGGGATTACAAGCATGAGCTACCACACCCAGCTAGCCTTCTGAACCTTCTCCTTAACAAGACTTCTTCTTCTTCTTCTTCTTCTTCTTCTTCTTCTTCTTCTTCTTCTTCTTCTTCTTCTTTTGTTTTGTTTTGCGGTACTGGGGGTTGAACTCAGGGGCATTCTACCTCCGAGCTATACCCCCAGCCCTATTTTTTTATTCTTTATTTTGAAACCGGGTCTCACTAAGTTGCAGAGTGCCTCACTTAGGTAGCTGAGGCTGGCCACGAACCCGGATCCTCCGGTCTCAGCCTCCCGAATGCTGGGATTACAAGCGTGTGCCACCACGCCCGGCTTCTTCTTCTTTTTTTTTTTTGTAGTACTGGGGATTGAACTCAAGGGCATTCTACCTCCGAGCTATAGCCACAGCCCTATTTTTTACTCTTTTTTTTTTTTTTTTT
>PVLC010027977.1:0-21387 GCA_004027655.1 Graphiurus murinus
TTTATTTATTTATTTATTTATTTATTTGTGGTTCTTGGGATTGAACCCAGGCATTCTACCTCTGAGCTACATCTCTAGCTCTATTTTTTTTTTTTTTTTTTAATTTTGAGACAAGGTCTCACTAAGTTGCTAAGGCTGGCCTTGAACCTACGATCCTCCTGTCTCAGCCTCCCAAATACTGGGATTACGAGCATGTGCCACCTCACCGGGATTATGTGTGCGTGTGCGTGTCTGTGTGTGTGTGCTTTTTTTTTTTTTTTTTTAAGTCAGGTCTACACATGATATTAAGGAAGTTGGAACAAAAAGTAAAACAAAGCTCCGGGTGGTGGTTACGGGGCGGGGGTGGGGGATGACTAGAAGAGGGAACAGGGGCTTCTGGGGGCTGGCTGGCTTCGCTCTGCTTCCTGACCGAGCCTGGAGACTGAGCTGCGTCCTTCGGACCCGAGAGTGAAACTTTAACTCAGAGTCAAACGGCAAGAGCAGCTCCAGCCGGAGCCAGGGGAGAAGACCTCCCGGGCGGGCGCGAGGGCTCGGCACCACTGGGAAGCCTTAGCCCCAGCTCTGTGTTTGCAGGTGCGCACGCCTGGACCGCGGCTGAGCCTCCCTGGGATCAGCTTCCTCATCAACGTCTGCAGAGCTCCCTTGCAGCAAAAGCGATGCCCAATTCGGCCACGTAGATGGTTCTCTTAGGGCCAGTTGATAAAGGCGGCAGCTTTCCACCATCTTGGTTTTTTTTTCTTTGCAGTACTGGGAATTGAACTCAGGGGCATTCTACCTCTGAGCTATACCCCCAGCCCTATTTTTTATTCTTTATTTTGAAACCGAGTCTCACTAAGTTGCGGAGTGCCTCACTAGGTAGCTGAGGCTGGCTGCGAACCCGGATCCTCCGGTCTCAGCCTCCCAAATGCTGGGATTACAAGCGTGCGCCACCACGCCCGGCTGTTCATCTTAGTTTTTAATTTGGGGCCATGCTGAATTTAGAGATGGCCGACACAAGTATAAAGGGGGCTGTGGAATGCCCCCCGGGCGGTGGCCCCAGCCTGTGAGCCGGCCATCGGAACGCAATGTGAGGCCGGTGGCTTGGACTTGTCCGGCTCTGCCAGCGGCTGCTTCTGCTTGGAAGCAGGAAGTCTCCGACACATGGTTAAAGGCCAGATGACCTGAACAGGGGACCCGAGAATTCTCGACCGATTGCTAACTCTTCTTCTAGCTAGCTTTTTCCTTTGCAGAGCAGAGAAAGACCTGAAGTTATTTGGAATTTCCACAGAGCATCACTTCTAAGCTGACCTTACAAGTGGTTGGGTCCAATCTCTCCTGACACAGAAAAACTCAGAGGGCGTGAGGTGTGCCCAATGCCTTTGAGTGACAGTGACCACCCCAGAAGCTGAGGGAGTCCGAACACTGGACTTCTAAGCGACAGAGAAGACACACACACACACACACACACACACACACACACACTGCAAAATTGTAGCTAGGGCAGACAGAGTCAGAACTAAAAGAAGAAGAAAAAAAAAAAGCAAGCCAGCCATGGTGGCGCATATGCCTGTAATCCCAGTATTTGGGAGGCTGAGACAGGAAGATTGCAGGTTTGAGGCCAGTCTCAGCATGAAGTTGACATGAAACATGCCAGCTATTCGAGTTCCTGCCATTCCCCTGCGGGAGCCAGAGGAACTGCAGTCAGCCCAGGGGAATTCAGGGCCTTTCTGCCTCTGAGGTGGCCACAGTTTAAAACCTGGGGAACTTCCCTTCTCTCTCTCTCTCTTTCCTTTTTTCCCTTCTTCCTTCCTTTCATTCTTTCTTTGATGGTAATGGGGATTGAATCCAGGGGCATTCTACCTCCAAGCATTTTTAAAAATTTTGAAACAGGGTCTTGCTAAATTGCCGAGGGTCTCTGATCTTTGCTGCAATCCTCCTGTCTCAGCCACCCAAGTACTGAGCATACAGGCGTGCCCCACCATGCCAGCTCACTGAAGTTTTTTTCTTTAGTGCCTTTGGAAAGAACTTCCCGCCGGCTTCACCTGGCTTCACTTGTTCTTAGAGGACACTCCCCTGTGCTGGCTGTTCTGAGAGCAGCTGAGAGGCCAGTTGAGACCGAGCCAGCTGTTCTAGAAAACTGTGGTGTGGTCCACCCCATAGACTGCTTTTGAGGCTCCCACTGCGATCCTCCTGTCTCGGCCTCCCGAGTACTGAGATTACAGGCTTGCAGCACCACGCCCGGCTTGCTCCTATGGAGGCTTGGAGCTAGGTGCTGGGGACACAGTAAGGAACAAAATAAAGGCCCTTAACTCTTCTAGAAGAGACCACCCACCGCGCTTCCACGCACAGCTCCGTGGAACCTTCAATCTACTGCACAGTGCGGCCCGCCCTGCACAGCTGGGTCCTCACAGCGGTGCCAGGTGTACGAATGACAAGGGGGACAGGACACTGGGCAGAGCCAGTGAGCTCCCCAGTTATGACGACCCTCGAGTGCGTCTGTGTTTGCTCCCTTGGTCTGACGGACGGTGGGGGCTCGAGGGCGCCGGAGGCCCTGGCGTTTCTCGGCTCACCTGCTGGGGAAGGCTGAGGGTCTTTTCACAGATGATTCTGGCGTTGGAGGGCGGCTCAGGGAAGACGTAGACCTGGGCGGTGGCCGGCGGGGACCCCTCCACCCAGCTCTTCATGGGCTCGTACACGGGGCCCCGGGGCGGAGGCTGCAGCACGGTGGGCGTCCCGTAGGCCTCTCCCGGGCTGCTGAGGGCCTCTGCGGCGGCCTCGGGGAGAACCTGCAGGCGGTTGGCGGGGGCCAGGCCCGGCCTGCCGTGGAGGACACACTGCCACCAGCCCTCGCTCTCTGGCACGTTCTGCTCCAGGATGGTCAGGATGTCGCCTCTGGAGAAGGCCAGCTCGTCGGAGCAGTCGGGTTGGTTGTCGTAAAGTGCCCTGGCCAACAGCGCCTGGGGTGTGACACGGGGGGGGGGGGAGAGTCCATCGTTATTATCACTGCGAACGGGGCAGCTAGACCAACACCACTCTGACCCTGTCCTGGGGATGGAACCCAGGGGCATTCTACCTCCGAGCTACATCCCCAGACCGATTTTATTTCTTATCTGGAAACAAAGTCTCACTAGGTTACTGAGAGCCTCACTAAATTGCTGAGGCTGTCCTTGAACTTGTGATCCTCCAGTCTCAGCCTCCCAAGTACTAGGATTACAAGTGTGCACCACTACACCCGGCTTTGGTTAAACATCTTTAACATAAGTTCATTTTCTATTTGCCAGTGAGTTACAATTTTGCCTTTTTGACTACTTAAACGTCTACACTGGGAGACAAAAGGAAAATCAAAACAAAATCTCAAAGCATTCTGAAGGCGCCTCGCCACTGGAATTCACGAGCCGAGCCATATGTCTGTCTAGAAGTCAGAGTGCCACCGGGCTGGGGAGGGACAGCGCAGTTGTCGCCTGGAGCCACTGCTCTCAGCGTCCAGGCTGGCAGGGATCACTGCTGGGTTTGTTCTTCACGATAGGCAAAGCGTTTTCCCAGAGAACAATGGGCTTTTATGGCCGCCCACTCCGGGGGCATCCCCAGCTGTCTGAGGACAGCAGCAGACCTTTTTGGTACTGAGCAAAAAAGGAACATTCTACTCCCAAGCTACACCCCCAGCCCTTTTGAGTTTTTATTTAGAAATAGTAACTTGCAAGCTGGGCGTGGTGGCGCACACTTGTCATCCCAATGCTTGGGAGGCTAAGACAGGAGGATCACAGGTTTGAGGATAGCCTCAGCAAGTAGTAAAACTCTCATCAACCTAGTGAGACCCTGTTTCCAAATAAAAATAAAAATCGGGTTGGGGGTATAGCTTTAAGGTAGAATGCCTCCAGGTTCAATCTCCAGTACCAAAGGAACACACACGCACACACACTTACACAGACACACAGAGAAATAGCATCTTGCTAGGTTGCTGAGAATCTCACTAAATTCCTGAGGTTGGCCTCGAACCTGTCATCCTCCTGTCTCAGCCTCCCAAGTACTGGATTATAGGTGTGCGCCACCATGCCCAGCTGACAGCAACAGTCTTATTCTTGAGATTCCATTGTCAGCAGACAACCTGCCGTCTTTGGGACAGCAGGCCGGCCACATCTTCAAAGAATGTGAGTGGCCAGCCAAGGGAAACTCGAAATACGTTGCCAAGACCCGAGTCCCTTCCGTAGGACATTTCTATATAACGGACAGGGAATGTCTCCTGACATTTTTTTCTTTTTCTTTTCTTTTTTTTTTTTTTTTTTTTGCAGTACTGGGGATTGAACTCAGGAGGGACATTTTACCTCCGAGCTACACCCCCACCCCTATTTTTTATTCTTTATTTTGAAACCGAGTCTCACTAAGTTGCGGAGTGCCTCACTAGGTAGCTGAGGCTGGCCGCGAACCTGGATCCTCTGGTCTCAGCCTCCCGAATGCTGGGATTACAAGCGTGCACCACCACGCCCGGCTTGTCTCCTGACATTTCAAGTAACCAATTAGTAATGTCTCCGAACTTTAATAGCAAAGACCATCAAAACTTGTTATCACAAGAAAAAAACAAAAACAAAAACAAAAACAACTGAAGCCCAGGTGGGAATTCCTGGGTGCATGCCTCCCCTGGAGGGGAAAGAGAATCAGGAGCTTGAGCCACACGCAAAGGCAGTCGTTTGGTGTTTGCGCATTGATGCCACTACATTACGAATTCTTCGAAGCCTCAGAGGTAGGCCTTTTTATCCCCAGTTTACAGAAAAGGAAACTGAGGCCAGAGAGATCGAATGACTTGTCTGAGGCCACTTGGACTCTAAGTGCAGCAGTGCAACGCCAGTAATCCCAGGACTTGGGAGGCTGAGACAGGAGGATCGCAGGTTGGAGGCCAGCCTCAGCAACTTAGTGAGGCCCTCTGCAACCTAGTGAGACCCTGTTTCAAATAAAAAAATAAAATAGAGTTAGGGAGGTAGAATGCCCCTGGGTTCGATCCCTAGAGCCAAAAATAAAAAATAAAGTCCCTCATGCTCAGTGGAAGCCGTTGACAGCCGCACTAAGGAGCCCGATAACCGTCCGCATGGCGGCTGGAGCTGGCTCACTCACAGGTACCCTTTGAGAGGGCGCTAATCCAGGAACGTTTCCATAAATATTTAAGGAGCAAAGGAGCAACACAGGCTTATATTTTTGTTCCCTGTGGATGCACGGGCAGCTCGAGGCCAAGAACAATGGAAGAAATGTCCGTAATTGATTTCCAGAAAGGACATTTCCCCCCGCGTGCCCACCTTCATCCAACAGCTGGAAGAGGAGAAGAAAGATACACAAGCATTGGGGAGGAAGGGGTTCAGGGGAACAGAGGTCAGGATGACCTTGACCTTGGCGGGGAGACCGCACACCTCGCCAGATGTCACCCACCAATGTACTGCCGATCGGTGATCTTAGTCATTCATCCCATCATTCATTCATTCATTAATTCATTCATTCATTCATTTGTCACCAGCAACGTACGGATTGAGTATCTGCCACCCGCCAGGGGCTCCGCTAGAGATACTGGGGTGAACCAAACAGTATCTCCAGCGGAGCGTGGTGGAGGGGACAAATTCCCATCCAGTCTTCCCAGAAATAAATACCAGCTTGCTACTTCGCCAAAGAGCAACGGAAAGAAAATACAGGAAGTTGTGGGACGCCAGGAGCGCGGGTGGGGAGCAGCGGTGGGTGAGGGCTTAGGGAAAGTTTCCCTTCCAAAGTGGCCCTAGAAGCTTCCATCTGGTGGTGGGTGGGAGTTGGTCAGATGGAGGTGGGGACTGGCCTCTGGGCCAAGGAGGAGAAAGGCAGGAGCCAGGACTGGGAAGGGCATCAGTGCCAAGTTGGAGGAACCTTTGAAAAGCAGGAGAGACAGCAGGGCCCGGGCGTTGATTCTGCAGTGGCCGCTGCTGTTGATGGCTGTTGCGGGGCGTGGGGGACCCCAGAGGCAGGCGTTCAGCCCCAGAGGTGAACCCGAGCCAGGCCTGTGCAGGTGCCCGGTGCCCGCCTGGGATACAGCGGAGGCTGACAAGGGCAGCTCGACCTGGGGCAAACCTTGAGTCAACTGTCCAAGAGACGGGGTGCGCACTGTTCAGGGGACCCAGGAGGGTCCGATGCAGGGAACTGTTCAGTCCGCCCCTTTTCTGTTGTCTGCCGTGACAGGAAATGACACAGTCTTTAGCAGAGCTGGCATGGAGGAGCAGGTGGGAAGGGTTCAGCTGAGCTTCTCCCACTTCCCTGGCTCTGGGCTGGGAATTCCCTCTCCAAGCCCACAGGGTACCGTTTCTCAGCCTCCGGCACTGGCTCCCGAAGCTTTACCTCATTTTGGTAGCGTCTGTTTACTCCAAGGAACGGAGCCACATCAGGTGTCAGAGTGGGGGTGGGGGAGCACCTTTGCTCTGCAGGCCTCATTTTATTTTATTTTATTTTATTTTGCGGTACTGGGAGTTGAACTCAGGGGCATTCTACCTCCGAGCTATACCCCCAGCCCTATTTTTTATTCTTTATTTTGAAACCGAGTCTCCCTAGTTGCGGAGTGCCTCACTAGGTAGCTGAGGCTGGCCGAGAACCCGGATCCTCCGGTCTCAGCCTCCCGAATGCTGGGATTACAAGCGTGCGCCACCACGCCCGGCTTGCAGGCCTCACTTTAGAGTGGCCTAGGAGAGCCTAGGAGAGGTTGGGCAACCTGTGTAGCATCACAGGGCTGCAGGTGCCAGAGCAAGAATTCACTCATCTGACCCCAGAACTTGCTCTGGCCAGTTCTCTGCACAGCCCCCTCCCCGAGGAGACTGTGGCATACGCAGGCGGATTTTAAAGCACTGCTACTAGCCAGGCGTGGTGGTGCACGCTTGTAATCCTAGTGCTTGGGACGCCGAGACAGGAGGATCGCAGGTTTGCAGCCAGCCTCTGCAACTTAGTGAGACACTGTTTCTAAATAAGAAATAAAATAGGGCTGGGGAGTGTGTGGCTCAGAATGCTCTGGATCCAAAGCCCAGTACACACACACACACACACACACACACACACAATCGCTACTACTACTATTAGCTGGGTGTAGTGGTGCACACCTGTAATCCCAGTACTTGGGAGGCTGAGAAAGGAGGATCACAGATTTGAAGCCAGCCTCAGCAACTTAGCAAAACCCTGTTCCCAAATAAAAAACCAAATAGGGCTGAGAGTGTAGTGCATAGGTAGAACACCCCTGGGCTCAATCCCTAACGCCACAAACAAAACAAAACAAAACGACTATTGGAGCTAGTGAAGCACTCTATTGCCAAGTCTAGCTCACTGCCCCGGTCCTGGAGGCCCCTGCCTGGCTCTCTTGGAAACCCCAAGCCTCAGCCAGAGGACCTGGGCATTTCGGCAGTCTGTTCCAGCCCTTCTCCCCGGTAGGTTGTTGGAGGCTGTGTCCAGTGCCCTGCAGTGTGTGTGTGTGTGTGGGGGGGGGGGGGTCTCTTTCTCCTCCGTCCTGCTTCTTTTCCTTTTTACCCAAAACAGGGCTCAGACAGCATCCTGGCCCAATCCTGTTTCTTCTTTGTTTTATCTTTCACAATCCTTCCTCCACTCTCCCCAACTCTTAGGCTTCTAGAATGAAAAAGGTAGTGTCTAAGGGCTGAACGTGGTGGTGTATGCTTGAAGTCTCAGCTGCTCAGAGACCGAGGCAGGAGAATCCCTGGAGCCCCTGGATTCAAGGCCAGCCTGGGCAACACAGCAAGACCCTTCTCAAAAGGAAGGTCAGGCGAGGCATGGTGGCCCACTCCTGTAATCCCAGCTCTTGGGAGGCTGAGACAGGAAGAGCACAGGATTGAGGCCAGCCTCAACAACTTAGCAAGACCCTCAATAATTCAGTGAGACCCTCAGCAACTTAGTGAGACCCTGTTTCAAAACACAGAAGGACTGGGGCAGGGGAATATAGCTAGGAGGTAGAATTACCCTGGGTTCAATTCCTAGCACCGAAAGTCAATCAATCAATCAATCAATCAACATAAAGTTAGTAGCAAAGGGCTAGGAGAGTAGAGATCACAAGGTAGTTTCCATCCAAATAGCCAAGAATATCATTATTTCCTTGGACAGACAAATCATATCATCAGGTTGCCCGTTTTTGGAGGTAGTAAATAAGAGTGACCCACGGTCATGGTAAGTGTCGAAGGAACGGCCCCTGACTTCCTGGCCCTGTACAAAGATGTACATGACCTCCAGGGCCATCAAGAAGGGGGTTTGTTTTACTTTGTTGTCATGGTGGCATATGTCTACTGTAATCCCAGTACTTGGGAGGCTGAGACGGGAGGATGGCAGGTTCGAGGCCAGCCTCAGCAATGTAGCAAGACCTTCAGCATCCCAGTGAGACCTTATTTCAAAACAAACAAATAAATAAATAAAATAAAAAGGCCTGGGAGTGTAGCTTGGAGGTAGAATGCCCCTGGGTTCAATCCCCAGTATCACACACACAAAAATAATAGTAAAAATAAAAGTAAAATAAAGAACAGGGCTTCTTTTTTTTTTCCCCCCTTCCTACTAAAATCCCTCTTTGCAGCGTGCCCTATTCAGCACTTCAGCCTTGTTCTCACACACCCTTTGACTCATTTTCAAGAATTCTTAGTTTGAAGGGAAGGTGACAGCTTGTCTGTACTTCCCTCGGTGGACCATGAGACAATAGTTACACAAAAACCGCACTTTTTTTTTTTAAAGGAAGGCCTACACTGTATGTATGACAAATCCTTTGATGTGTGGGAAAATGTGGGTTGCTGAAGTTCGTTTGGGATTTCTATGGCTGAGATCAACAAGTGGGTCTTAGGGAAGTTTCCGAGGCAGCTGAGCTCAGACTCCGGACCCCGGGCACCGGGGCCGGGTGGAGAAAGCGCTTTGATCATCTTTGAAGACAAAGTCTCCTCTGGAAGGCGCTTGGAAGCATCTCCTCCTGGTATGTAAACACAAAGATTGGCAAGGAAAAAAAATCAAAGCAGAGGGCAGGGTCTTATCTGTTGGCTTGTGAATATGTATTTTCCATCATTTTTTTAAAAAGCACATTAGGTTAAAATGAAAAGAGAGAGAGAGGAAGAAAAAAGTTTCCAAGAGCATTAAGAAAAATTCCCTCCCCACCTCCATCCCTTCCCACATTCTCTAAAAAGGGAAGAAAGTCTAAGGAGGAAGGGTGACGGGGGTGGGGAGCTGAGTATCTGTGGGGCACTTCCTGTGGGGCGATTTCAGTGAGGGGACCTGCAGAAAGAGGTGGAAAGTGTTTTTAAGGAGTTGCGGCCAAGAGGATCTGGAAAGGGTCCCCTCTTTGCAAACCTCACGTAACCAGATTGATTTCGTGTGTGTGTGTGTGTGTGTGTGTGTGTGTGTGTGTGTGTGACTGGGGATTGAGCCCAGGGGCATCCTACCTCTGAGCTACACCTCCAGCCCTATTTTATTATTTTTATTTTGAAGCAGGGTCTCGCTAAGTTGCTGAGGCTGGCCACAAATCTGTAATCCGCCTGTCTCTGCCTCCCAAGTACTGGGAGGCTCAACTTCTTCTAACTGTGTCAGCGAATATGACTTTCCCATAATTAATCGAAAGGGAGGAGATCCTCTTTCATCTTATGGGTGTGTATGAGTCCCTGATGAAACCATCTGTTTGCCCTGAGGGGAATCTCAGTGCCACCGGGTTCCAACACAAACCCAGGAATCGGGTTTGTGTTTTTGCCTATCATTTAGTAATGGCTGGCCAAGGATGGGAGCACCGAGCTTCCAACAGTGCCAGGCATTGTGATGTGACCAGCATTGATTATCTCGCCAGGCATTGTCATGGGCAAACCAGCATCGATCACCGCGGTCGATACTCATGGCAACCTGTAGGAGGCGCTGTTACTAACATCTCGTTTAAGAGATGGATCCACGTGGAGGTGTCTCAGAAGATTGGGAATAGAACCCCCCTAGGACCCATCGATGGGGCTCCTGGGGATCTGCCCAGAGGAACTGAAATCCAAGCATCATAGCGATTCACGGGCATCCGTGTTCTGAGCAGCACAATTCACAATGGCCAAATCATGGAACCGGCCTCGGTGGCGTCCACCAACAGATGAATGGATTACAAAACTATGGTATGTACACACGGTGGAATTTCACTCAGCCATAAAAAAGAACAAAGTCAAATCGTTTGCAGGAAATTGGATGGAACTCGAGAATATCACGCTGAGTGAGATTAGCCAGTTCCCCCAAAACGAATAGAGGTATGTTGTTTTTCTATCAGTCTCTACCCTAATACGATGCACTGAATAAAACAAAACAAAAATAAGAACATAAATAAAAAGGGCTCGGAGGTAGAATGCCTCTAGGTTCAATCTCCAGTACAAATAAAACAAAAACAAACACAAACAAAAGAAAACAAAACCCACGTTGTGGAGCTTGGAGGTATGCAAGCCTGGATCCCCCCCACAATGCCCTGCCACTCCAGCAGTGTGGTCTTGGGCCTGTTACTTCATCTGACTTGGGCCTCAGCACCCACCTCTGGACAAAGGGCACACTGGTAGTTGTTCTTTGAGAATGAAATGCAATAAAGCACGTATACAATCTCAGTAGCTCACTGAGAGTTATTTATGAGCCGGGCGTGGTGGTGCACGCTCGTAATCCCAGTACTTGGGAGGCTGAGACAGGAGGATCGCAGGATCAAGGCTGGCCTCAACAACTTAATGAGGCCCTCTGCAACTTAGTGGGGCCCCGTTTCAAAATAAAAATGTAAAATAAGGCTGGGGGTGTAGTTCAGAGATAAGATGCCCCTGGGTTCAATCCTCAGTGCCGCATGCACACACATACACCAATTCTTTATGATTCTTAAACATACAAAGAGAGAGAGAGAGAGAGAGAGAGAGAGAGACAGGTGGGAAAGTTAAGTCAAGATAATGTAGCTCCCCCAGAGCGAGGCGACAGAGGTATTGGGAGCTAGAGATTTGGGATTAAAGTGTTGGAGTGAGTCCTCAGCTCAGGAACTCAGGATCTGCAGGGTCCTTGGCTAACGTGACAGAAAAGAATTTCAGCACGTGCCAGCTAGAGACATGGACAGAGGTTTATTTGGAGAAAAGGAAAGAAATACACATTCAAGAGAGAATGCGGGCCATCTCAAGATGAGGGAGGGCATTTGGGGGAGTGTGGGGCTCTCTTCTTAGGGGGGGCGTTTGTGAGGGGTGGGCTAGAGGAGGTATGTGAGGATGATCCCGGTCCTGTAATCCCCGAGGCAGTTTATGGTGGTCTGGTGGTCTGGTTAACCTTAGGGTCCTCATTAGCTGATTGACAGATAAGCTGGAGAGTGTCCTAAATTGTAGGTTTCTCAAAATATCATACCTTTCTTGTTATCAGTGCACAGAGCAATTATAGTTCCTTTTAGTTAACTCCAAGATGTACAGATTTCCCAGGAATTTGGGAGAGTCAGGCCTGGGAAAGAGAGCTGGTTTGTGGAGGAGAGGTGGAAGCCCTTGAGCTCCAGGTTTTTCATATTAAAGTTACATTTTACTTTCCCTTCCCGCCTGTCTCCTTTCTACCGACTTTTTTCTTCTATCCTAGGTCAACAGGACAACCCTTTCAGCCCAATGTTCATTCGCACAGTGTGACTTTTTGGAGCCAGGTGTAATTGTTTTGCTCTTCCAGTATAAAAATCGGGTTTTGAAGGAGCCTGTCCCTTTGGAAGGAAGTGATTCCTGTGTGCTGAATTCTCCGGCCGCTTATCCTTGGCCACAGGTAGATTGCTGTCTGCAGAGGAAGATACCTTGAGTGCGTCATCTGGGGGGTTAGCGGACCACCCACCGTGCACCGTGCACTGTCCTTGGACCTGACCCGAAGCTCGGAAAATGCTAGAAGTCAAGAGCCCCTCTCCCCAGCAACTTGGGAGGAGGACCGCAGCTCAAAGACACACAGAAAAGGCAGCAACTGGCTGTTCAACGAGCTGGGAGCTACCTGTGCGTGGGGCATGAAGACGCCCAGGAACAGGTTTGGGCTGCATGAGCTCACCCGCCTGGCGGGCCTGGAGGCAGCAGATGAGTCTCTGAGCTAAGCCCCCACCCGGGTCCTCTCTGTCACCTCTTTGGTCAGCTCGAGAATGATTTGGGTCCTTTGCACAGAGACCTGGGCAGGCAGGAGGGTCTCCCACAGTGGAGCACGCCACCTCCAAAGTTAGGATGCGAAGTAGCAACTGTTGCATGCGTGTGACATTGAAGTCGCCATTGAGAGTGACCAGGACCTCCTTTCCTCCCCCGTGCTGTCTGCATTGGAAAGGGAGCACTGGCCAGGGAGCCCGCCTCCCCTGCCTCTCTCCCCCTCACCTGCCGTTCAGTTTTCTCTCTCCAATTCCTCTCCCTCAGGGGGTTTCCGCCTCTGAGCTCTACCTCCAGCTCTCTTTTTAAATTTCAAGACAGAGTCTCACTAAGTTACTGTGCGCTGTCCTCGAACCTGTGATCCTCCTGTCTCAGCCTCCCAAATATCGGGATCGCCAGCGTTTCCTTCCCTTTGTCTGTCTTCCTCCTCCCCTCCTCTCAAATCACCCCCTCCAGCAGTGCTGCCCAAGAAATGAGCTGTTTCTTTGCTTTTTAAATCTTCCATCCTGAATTTCAATAGCGTCCCAAATCAACATTTACACTTAAAAGTAAAATACTGTCCGTCAGCAACACAGCGGTGGGGGTTGGGGTGGGGAACCCAGGGCCACTCAAAACAGCCAGATGGTGTGTCTCAGAATCAGAGCGTGCCCCGAGAGTTTGCGGCAATTTTCAGTGACTTTCCTTCCACTTGCCAGGCTGATGTGGTGACAGAAGGAATCTCAGTGCTGTTCTGCTCGATTATCAGAAATATTTGGATTTTTTTTTTTAAATGAAGTGACAGCTAAGTTATCTCTTGCATCATCCCGAAATATGGGGAAGGGAAGAGATGTTTCTTTTGGAGCTATTTATAAAAAACAAAACAAAACAAAAAAAACAACTCAGCAAAGTAGTTGAAGGAGGTGTTGAGGAAAAATAGCTGTCTCGTGTGTGTGTGTGTGTGTGTGTGTGTGTGTGTGTGTGTGTGTGTGATTATTACTGATTTGCCAAACCGGTCTTCTGCTTCAGCTCCCCTTTGAAAAAGCTGAGTGCAGTGACGCCCGCCTGCAATCTCAGTACTTGGGAGGCTGAGACAGGAGGATTGCAGGTTCAAGACCAGCCTCAATCCGGGCGTGGTGGCACACACTTGTAATCCCAGTACTTGGGAAGCTGAGACCAGAGGATCTGGGTTCGCGGCCAGTCTCAGCTACTTAGTAAGGACCTTGGCAACTTAGTGAGACTGTTTCAAAAATAAAGAATATAAAATAGAACTGCGGGTGTAGCTCCAAAGTAGAATGGCTCTGGGCTCAATCCCCAGTACCCCCCCCCCCCCCAAAAAAAAAAGACCAGCCTCAGCGATGTAGCAAGATTCTCAGCAACTCAGTGAGACCTTGTTTCAAAATAAAAGGTAAAAAAGGGCCGGGGATGTAGCTCGGATTTAGAAAGCCCCTGGGTTCAATCCCTAGTACATAAAAAAAAAATAAATAAATAAAAAAATTGAAAATGATTCAATGAGTGGAGAAAATGACCCAAAGTCATTTAAGCAAAAGTATCAAAAGTATGATATTGAAACTCTCTTTTCCCAGTTATTTTTGTATGCAAAGTCACATTTAAGCTTTAAAAAAAAAAAAAGAATAACTAGCCAGGCGTGGTGGTGCACACTTGTAATCCCAGCATTCGGGAGGCTGAGACCGGATGATCCGGGTTCGAGGCCAGCCTCAGCTACCTAGTGAGACACTCCGCAACTTAGTGAGACTCGGTTTCAAAATAAAGAATAAAAAATAGGGCTGGGGTTATAGCTCGGAGGTAGAATGCCCCTGAGTTCAATCCCCAGTACCACACACACACACACACACACAAAAAAAAAAAAAAAAAAAAAAAAATAGGGCTGGGGGTGTAGCTCAGAGGTAGAATGCCCCTGAGTTCAATCCCCAGTACTGAAAAGAAAAAGAATAACTGAGCAGAATGTAACTTTTTAAACAAAATATGGATTCCCTCTCTCTCTCTTTCTCTCTCTCTCTTTACTTCAAAATATGGCACTTGAAAAAAACACTCCTATGGAGTGTTAGCCATTTGAAAAATACCATCCCCACCTTCTTTCAGGCTAGGGAAACAATTGGAAATAACCAGGCAGGGTCCTTTGCACAGTTAGAGTCCCAGGCGGTGAGCAGTTGCTGGAAAAGGTTGTCAGGAGAGGGAAATTAGATACTCACATTCACCTTCATCCTGATCCCCTGGAGAAACGCTTTTTAGAGGCGTTTTGGCGTTAGCATTATTCTGTACCCCAAGAAACACCGGCGGAGACGGCTTCCGGGGGAGGGAAGTCTTTCTGCAGCGGCGTGTGGGGTGGGGAGGTCTGGGCTCTAAGGCATGTGTTTGAACAGCAGCACCTGTCCTTGCCAGTCACCCTGGGCTGACACCAGCAGCCACACAGGGACACATTCCTGCGACATTTCCCCGGGGCTCCCTCCTGTCCATCCCAATGCAATCGGAAGCCATGGCGGCTGTTTTATCCAAACACACCAGGGACAAAGAGGAGAATCAACCGGGTGAACTGGGATATAAAGAGACGGGGAGGAACAAGGAACTTAAAGGATTGATTCCTGGTTTTCCAAACGCCTCTAAAAAGGACCAACGGGCGACGGCACAGAAGTCATCAAGACCCTAGCTGGATTCTCCACGGTGACAGTGAACTCTGACCTATCAGCTTCCACTTCTTCCCAGCAGTGCGGAGGGAAAAGGCACGTGTTACAGGGACTTCCATTAAGTCTAGACGGTGCTGCCTAGGAATGGGACTTTGAGGAAGAGGTTGTGGCCAGAAAAAATTCCCAAACCGCCGGTAGAAATGAAACCTTTTCTTCCCTGAAGTCTGAAGGCTGTGGCCGTCCCCGAGGTCCGGGTCTTGCCTTGATCAAGGTGTGGAATACATAGCCGGGCGTGGTGGCGCACGCTTGTAATCCCAGCATTCGGGAGGCTGAGACCGGAGGATCCAGGTTCGAGGCCAGCCTCAGCTACCTAGTGAGGCACTCCACAACTTAGTGAGACTCGGTTTCAAAATAAAGAATAATAATAAAAAAAAAAAATAGGGCTGGGAGTATAGCTCGGAGGTAGAATACCTCTGAGTTCAATCCCCAGTACCGCAAAAAAAAAAAAAAAGGTGTGGAACACACTTCCCCCATTCATGGAAACCTTGCTGAAATGCCATTTTGGAGCTGCGTTGACTCCGTGATAATTTCTTAGACACCTGCTGAGCATGTGCGCTGGGAAGAATAGGGGGACCAGGTCCCCTGAAATACACTCAGGATTGCAATGAGGCAATAAGAAAGGCCTCCCAGGCCTTGGAGGGATCTACCTCCTTGGTAATGGCCCAAGATGAACCCCTAAGACTTTAGAAATCCTACAGGATTCGTTCATGGCCTCCCCCCGCCCGGACCGCCACCTTTGAACTCATTCCTTGCCAGCCTGTCCCTGAGTTATCTTTTAAATATTTGGTTTGGGAATCTGAGAGTCTGGGAGGAATGCTGGTCAGGGGAAATGGTTGAGGATTCTGTCCCAGCTCCGAGAAACTCGCTGGGGGAGGACCAGTAACTAAGGACTTGCCAGACCTTACTTTCTAATAGGAGGATAGTTGTTTTTATTTTTGTTTTTGTTTTTTTTTGCGGTACTGGGGATTGAACTCAGTGGCATTCTACCTGCGAGCTGTACCCCCAGCCCTATTTTTTAATTCTTTATTTTTGAAACAGGGTCTCACTAAGTTGTGGAGTGCCTCACTAGGTAGCTGAGGCTGGCTGAGAACCCGGATCCTCCGGTCTCAGCCTCCCAAATGCTGGGATTACAAGCATGCACCACCACACCCGGCTAGGAAGATAGTTTTGATAAGGTAGAGTAGAAGGAATAAAATGTAGGCAGAAAGGAGACATTGGGAAGGAAAGGAAAAATATAGTTTTAAAATCTGCAAAATTCATAATCTAACTCCACCCTATAGGGTGTGTCAGGTCTTAGGCAGAAGTCTCAGTGGGCCCGCACCCTTAATCCCCTGGATCCCTGCCCCACCTGAGACTCCTGAGGTCCAGGAGGACAAAGGTCAGACCTCAGCCAATGACCACCCATCTTTGAAACCTGAGAAAGAGGAGGTCCAGACTTCTTCTGTGCCCACCCCATCTTGGGAGTTCTATATAAGGATTAAAAAGGCTGCAAAGAGCTCTCTCTTGCTCGCTTGGCCCAGAAGATCTCCGCTCACCTGTTTTCTCCCTGAGTCCCTTACTTTCTTAAATAAATTCCTGCCTTTTGTTCCTGACTGGCACGTGTTGAAATTCTTTTTATCACGGAGGCCAAGAACCCACGAGAGACACTGTGTTGTACCATAACAGTTTTACAGGGCGGTCTCCAAGCCCCAGTCCAGTGGCAAAAACCTATGGTTTACACAACTTCTTCTCTTACACCTGCCTCTTAGTGCATGGAAGGTATCAGAGCGATTACAAAGGAAAATAATACACAGGTGCTTTTTCCTTTATAATTCCCTTCCTCCTTCCCTTTTCCCCTCCCTTTCTTTTCTTCTTTCTTTGGAACTGGAAATTAAACCCAGGGACATTCTAACTCAGAGCTACACCTCCAGCCCTTTATTATTTTTAAAATTTTGAAACAGGGTCTCACTAAGTTGTGGAGGGCCTTGCTAAGTTGTTGAGACTGGCCATGAACCTGAGATCCTCCTGTCTCAGCCTCCCAAGTACTGGGATGACAGGAGTGTGCCACCACGACCAGCTTTTTTCTTTCTCTCCTTCCTTCCTTCCTTCCTTCCTTCCTTCCTTCCTTCCTTCCTTCCTTCCTTCCTTCCCTCCCTCCCTCCCTCCCTCCTTCCCTTCCTCCCCAAAAAGAGTGAGGAAAGAAGCATAGAGAAATATGGAGTTCTGTGTTATCTTGTTGATCATAAGCAATTACATCACCTTCCACGAGGAGAAAGCTTGGTGTAAGAGTGTGATTTTCAAACTTGGTGCGTCTAGCGACTCCGCTTCCGGCCACTTAGAGGTGTTAGGAATGCGAAGAGCTTCCTGCGACGTAAGCGCCTCTCATTCTTGGGTGAGAGTTCACGCCAGTGCACTAGGTGCCTTCCTTTGGTTGTCAATAAGGAGGGCCAGAGCAGCCCGTCCTGACCCTTGCCTGAGACAGGACGGCCAAAGGAAGGGCACAGGATGTCTCTGGTGACCTGTTATTCCTCAGTGGTCAACGATTCCCTCACTTTGGGAAACAGTCTCGGGAAGGAGCACCCTCAACTGACTCCTGCTTCTAGTCCTCGCCTCCTCAACTTTTTTTTTTTTTTTTTTGCATACTGGAGTTGGAACCCAGGGGCATTCTACCTCCAAGCTCCACCTCCAGCCCTATTTTACATAATCATGATTCATCCCCCTGGTTAATAACCTTTCTTCTCTGAACATTGTATTTCCTAGAGGGTACACTTTATTTATTTATTGTGTGTGTGTGTGTGTGTGTGTGTGTGTGTGTGTGTGCATGTGGTGCTATCTCTAATCTCCACGTCCAGCTCTATTTTTTACTCTTTATTTTGAAACAGGGTCTCACTAAGTTGCGGAGGGCCTCACTAAGTAGCTGAGGCTGGCCGCCAACCCGTATCCTCCTGTCTCAGCCTCCCAAGCCCTAGGATGACAAGCGCACACCACCATGCGTGGCTCTAGTTCCGGTTTTGACTAGGGTGAGTTCAAATCCTGAACCTGAAGCCAACATCCAAGAGGCTCTTTTTTCACTTCTTAACTGGACAGAGAACACTTCCGAAGGAGAAGGCCCCAACAGCGGGTGCCGTCTTCTCCTTGGTGTCGCCCTGCTTTTCGTGGGTCTGTCCAGGAGTCGCCCCTTGCCCCCCGGGGTGATGGCTCATGAGCAACGAACGCTTGGAGACGGTTCCTAAAGAACCCGAGTTCCCTTTCAGCAACTCATGTTGGAGTCTAATCTGGGGGGCGGCTCTTCTGCCAGCCCCACTTTCTGAAGGCATTTCCCCTCCGGGTCCTGGTCATCTCCTTCCTTAGTCACTGCAGCTCCAAGATGACCGTGGTGTGTTCCTGGCTCGCCTCCCTGTTCCACTATCATGCGGGCTGCACTCCTGCAGTTTAAGCGTTGGGGCAGGGATGGCATTATCTTTAGCTCTTGTTTTTAAAAAAATTATTTACTTGGTACTGGGGATTGAACCCAGGGGTATTCTACCTCTGAGCTACACCCCCAGCCCTTTATTTATTTACTTATTTATTTTGTTTATTTGCTTATTCATTCATTCATTTACTTATTTACTTACTTATTTTCATTTTGAAACAGGGTCTTGCTAAGTTGCTGAGGGTCTCACTTAAGTGCCTAAGACTAGCCTCGAACTTGTGATCCTCCTGTCTCAGCCTCTCAAGTACTGGAATTACAGGGGAGCACCACCATATTTGACTTCTTTTTATTTTTTAACATTTAAAGTGCACTCTAACAAGTAGGGCCGGACGTGGTGGTGCATGCCTGTAATTTCAGTACTTGAGAGGCTGCGACAAGAGGATTGCAGGTTCGTGGTCAGCCGCAGCAACCTCGTGAGGCCCTCTATAACTTAAAGAGAATCTGTTTCCAGATAAAAACAAATAAATAAATAAAATAGAGCTGAGGGTGTAGCTCAGAGGTAGAATGTACCTGGGTTCAATCCCCAGCACCACATGCACACACACATACACACAAAATAAATAAAGTGTACCCTCTGGAAAAATAAAATGTTCAGAGAAGAAAGGTTATTAACCAGGGGGATGAATCATGATTATGTAATAGATAAATAAAGAATAATAAAGAATATATAAATAAAGAATAAGAAATAGGGCTGGGAGTGTAACTCAGAGATAGAATGCCCCTGAGTTCAATCCCCATTTCTGTTTAAAAAAAAAAAATTGAGAAAGGGGACCAGATACTTTTGTCTTTTGTGACAGTTGGAATAGTATCGGGCGCATAGCAAGACTCAATATTTATTAAATGAATATACATTGAAGGTACGTTGTGGCCCTTAACAGGACACGGCATAGTTAAGTAAAAGCTGCTTTATTTACTATTTCTTCTGCTAACACACACCCCCTGAGGGTCTTAAACACCAGGAGTTTTATTTTTTTCAGAAGACAGAGCAAACAGTTCTTCTCTAGGCCCACTGGGAACAGGCGGGTTCCATCCAAAATGGAAAAAGAAACTGCCCGTCCTTAGACCTTCCAGTTCACCTCCAGGCTCTGCCCTCTCCCACCTACAGTTCCTCTGTCGCATAGCAGCCTGAGTGATCTCTGAAAACATAAACCAGACTGTGTCATCATCTCCTGCTTTAAGTGGGCCGGTGACTTCCTTCACAATTAGAATGAACTTCAAGAATGTGATCTCACTTCCAAGCATTCTTTCCTCTTGTCTTCCTCCAATTACCCTGACTTTTTTTTTTTTAATGGATTCTTGATTCTGCTGAACTCATTCCCACCACAGGGCCTTGGCACCTGCTGCTGTCTCTGTCTGGACCATCATTTGGGTCTCCACAGTGACCCTCCGTGTCCATCATTTCTACCATGTCACCCCGTTTCATTTTCTTAGCAGCAGATTCCCCCAGCACCTGCATCACTGTGTCTTAGTACTCACTTATAGTCATTCTGAGCCCACCACAGATCTTCTGCATCTCTATCACCTTGCATCAATGGAGCCCCACACGGCTGACGGTGTGCTGTGTTTTTGAGTTGGGTGTTACATCTGGTGTTAACCTTTGGGCTGTTCTGCCTCGGGAGACAAGTGAAGGGATGAAGTTGCTGATAAGATTGGAGGGGGGGCCGCAGGTCCCCATGACCTTGACCTTAACCACAATGTCTCAAATGTAGGCCACCTCTGACTACAGGAGAAGGAAGAGGCCAGTTTTCAAGAGTCAGGGTGGAGAGGTGGTCAGGTGGGGGCCGGCGAGCAGCTGGGGAGCTGAGAGTGGGGAATGACCTCTGTTCCCAGGCACCTGACAACTAGGAAGTGCCGCTCTTCTCCTTGGGGCAGGGCTGTGACACCGCGTGACCTCCAACAAGGCGTTGCTGGGCACCTCCAATGTGCGCCCGCCCTGCCGTAGGCACTGGAGAAGCCGGGGCACATCCCTGATGGAGCTCCCTTTCCCGAGGTGGGACAGATGGTGAGACAGGGTCTGATCTTGCAAGGAGATGAGATAGAGGATGAAAACGTTGGGGTGGAATGGGGATAATTTAGAAGGGCGTCCAGAGAGGCCTCTGGGTGGGCTGATGCCCGGTGGGAGGACCCGAGTGGTTAGTGCAGTGAGGGATGGTGGGGCACAGCCGGGGAGACTGGGAAGGAACTGGGGGCAGGGTAGAGCAGGTGGGAGCAAGTTCTCAGGGCCTGTGGTCCATGGTGCAGTTCCTGCCTGTGATCCTTTCCCCACCCCCTTTTTTAGTTTAGTTTGTTTGTTTTGAAACAAGGTCTCACTAGGTTGCTGAGGGTCTTGCTACACTGCTGAGGCTGTCCTTGAACTTGCGATCCTCCTGTCTCAGCCTCTCAGGTACTGAGATTACAGGCGTGCACCACCACACCTGGCCCCGCTTGCACTCTTTGACAAAACCTGAGTTCACCACCTCAGAACTGATTGCTACAAGTACGAGCTGAGCCCGAACTTGCTCTCCATGCACAGAGGAGAGGCTGCCAAGCTTTCTGGCCAGAAGCACAGAGGCAAGCCATGTTCCTGCTGCAGCCAGACCTCCTGCCCTCACCCTCTGTGGCATCTAAAACAACCTTGAAAATGTCAAAGGCTTTTTTTCTTTTCTTTTGATATTGGGGAATGGAACCCAGGGGCATTCTCCCTCTGAGCTACACCCGCAGTCCTATTTTTTATTCTTTATTTTGAAACAGGGTCTCACTAAGTTGCAGAGGGCCTCACTGAGTAGCTGAGGCTGGCCTTGAACCCGGATATTCCGGTCTCAGTCTCTCAAGTACTGGGATGACAAGCTTTTTTTTTTTTTTTTTTAAGTCTTTACCTTGATCTTTGAGTAAGTCTAAAACCATCCCCATTGAGAGTTGAGATGGAGGAGGTTCAGAAGTTATCTGCTCTTAATCTTTTTCTTTTTTAAAAATTTATTTGTAGGTCCCCCCCCCCATCTGCTCTTAATTTAATTGAGGCAGAATCCAGAAGGGTAAGAATGTTTAAAGCCAGGAGTGGTGGCACACACCTATAATGCCAATACTTGGGAGACTGAGACAGGAGGATCGAAGGTCTGAGGCCAGCCTCAGCAACTTAGTGAGACCATGTTTCAAAATAAAAAAGGCCTGGGGGGTATAGCTCAGAAGTAGACTGACCCATGTTCACTCT
>PVLC010027978.1:0-21406 GCA_004027655.1 Graphiurus murinus
TGGTACTGGGGATGGAACTCAGGGGCATTCTACCTCCGAGCTACACCCCCAGTCCTATTTTTTATTCTTTATTTTGAAACCAAGTCTCACTAAGTTGCGGAGTGCCTCACTAGGTAGCTGAGGCTGGCCGCGAACCCGGATCCTCCGGTCTCAGCCTCCCGAATGCTGGGATTACAAGCGTGCGCCACCACGCCCGGCAGGGTTTCACTAAATTGTGGAGAGCCGCACTAAGTAACTGACGCTGGCCACAAACCTAGATCCTCATGTCTCAACCTCCCAAATACTGGGATTATAAGCTTGTACCACCACGCCTGGATAACCCCAACCCTTTTTATTTTTTAATTTTGAAAAAGGGTCTCACTGGGATGCAGAGGGCCTTGCTAAGTTGCTGAGGCTGGCCGAGAACCTGTGATCCTCCTGTCTCAGCTTCCCTACTGCTGGGATTACAGACATACACCATGACTCCCAGCTTTTCCCATTCCTTAAAAACTCTTATCATTTCTTTGTGTTTGCAAGCTTTGTACTCCTCTAGTACTTCATAAAATACACAATAAATTGTTGTGAACTCTAGTAACCTGACTGTACTGTAGAGCATTAGAACCTATTCCTCCTTTTTAACTGTATTTTGGTACCTGATATCCTTCTTTCCTCTGTCTCTCCTCATCCTTTCTTTTCCTAATCTCTAGTGACCACTATTCTACTTTCTATTTCTATGAAATCAGCTTATTTTAGCTTCCATATATGAGTGAGAACATATAGAATTTATATTTTTGTTCCTGGCATATTTTGCTCTCTTCTTCCCTCTATGTTGCCAAAAATGATAGGACTTCATTTTATAAAGGTCAATTAATATTTCATTGTATGCCATATTTTCTTTATCCGCTTTCCCATCGATGGACAAGTTAGTTGACTTCGTGTCTTGTCTCCCATGATTAGTGCTGCAGTACATAGGGAGCACTGTATTCCTTTGATACAGTGATTTTACTTCCTTAGAATACATACCGAGGAGAAGAATTTCTGGATCATGTGGCAGTTCTGTTTTTAGTTTTTGAGGAACCTCCATACTGTTTTTCGTGGTGGCTGAGTGAATTCACAAGCCCACCAGAGGTGTGATGTGACCTCACATCCTGGTCAGCATTGTTACTTTTTGTCCTTTGGATAAGTCATTCTGACTGGAATAAAACGATATCTCTTTGTGGTTTTGATTTGCATTTCCCTGATAATTTGTGATATTGAACATTTTTTCATATACTTGGCCTTTTGTATATCTTCTTTTGAGAAATGTCTATTCAAATAATATGCCCCTTCAATTTTTTTTTTTTTAGGCTGTTGAGTTCTTTGACATCTTTGTGTGTACTGGATATGTCTTGTATTGTTTAACCAGTGAAGGATGAGAAGATGAGAAGTTAAAGAAGTGAGGCACCAAGGGGAGGGGTAAAATGTGCCTTTATATCTGCTGTGGCATGCCAGTATAGGAGTCCTTTGCCTCCTGTGCCCAGTGGTGGCAGCCAGCTGAATACAAGAAAGCTCCTCAAGGGACTTTCATGAGGGGCTCCTGTGCTGTGGACAGTCCCTGTCCAGTTCACATACCAAAGCGGAACAACACTGGCAGTGTGTTGGGGCTGGGACACAGGGTTACCAAAGGTGGCGATGTGTGGAGTTAACCAAGATGGCACCATGCTGGGGCAGTATGTCCTCTTCAAGGGCATGCTTAGTTATTTTTCATATGTCAGTGACTTTTGTCAGAGGGAGGAGAGGAAGCCTTACCATGTTCTGACTGTCCTACACTCATTTGTCTTTTTGTTTTTGCTTGTGCTTTTAGGGTCTCATTAAAAAAAAAAAAAAATCATTGCCTATCCTGATGTGTTGAAGTATTTTCCTTATATTTTCTTCTAGTAGTTTCATAAATTCAAGTAGTACATTTAGATCTCTGATGCATTTTGAGTTGATTTTTGTATAGTGAGAGGGATATAGTTTCATTTGGCTGCTTCCTGGGGTCCTCTGCAGGCCGAGTTCTTTTGGGTGGGCTGTTCAGGTGTGTCCGTGGGCCATTGGAGGGTGGGTTGTGCCACCTGCTGCTCTGTAGCCTAAATTTGCCATATAGCTGCCCTGCTGAGTGAGTGACTCTCATGATGGCTCTTGGGCAGGAGGTTGGGGGGAAGGTTACAGATGGCTCTTTGTCCTGGGTATTGCAGTGGGGTTGTAACCTGTTAGCTCTCCAAACTGGGCTTGGGGCATTGAGACTTGCAGGTTTCTCTAGCAGCATATGCTTCAGGGGTCTTTGGGTTACGTGGCAACTACTGAGCTTTTCCTGCTTGCCCCAGAGTGAGGTCCCTCTTGGTTCTGGGTGCTCTCAAGAGATGGGGTGGTAAATATTGTGTGCTCTGTTCCTTTTGGTGTCAGGCCATCCTGTATCTCTGTGTTCTGCAGTGTCCCACTGCACTCTGGTGCTCTGCTTTGAACACTCCAGTGAAGTACCTGTTGTTTTTCTTTGTTTTGGTCCTCTGTTGTAGAGGGAAGCCTGCCATGCACCTCTGGTCAGCTATTTTGCTGGTATCTCTGTCCTAAACTTTTATGAAGGTTTAAAAAAAGTCTTTTTGGCTGTGCTGGGGATCAAACCTGGTTCCTTGCACATGCCAGGTAAATGCTCCACCACTGAGCTACACCTCCATTTCTTTCTTTTTTTTTTTTTTTTTGGCGGTACTCGGGATTAAACCCAGGGACGTTCTACCTCCGAGCTACACCCCCAGCACTATTTTTTATTCTTTATTTTGAAACAGGATCTCACTAAGTTTCGGAGGGCCTCACTAGGTAGCTGAGGCTGGCCGGGAACGGGGATCCTCCCAGGTCTCAGCCTCCCAAATGCTGAGATTACAAGTGTGCGCCACCACACCTGGCTCTACACTTCCATTTTTATGATGCGTTTTAACATAGCAACATTTCATAACATTTTTTATGTTGTTTTACCCAGTACCTAGAACAGCATGTACTAGGTGTTCAGAAAATATTCCTGTTGCTTCATCCAGAGTGTCATAACATCCACTCTCATAATGTTTGACAACCTTTCAGGGAATAATGTGTTTGAATTCGTTTTTCTTTGAAATGAAATCAGATTTTTAAGCCTAAAACATTTGGAAATTATGAGGAATATTAGAAAATAGCAAAGCTTTTAGTATTCGATATATTCTAACTTTTTTTTTTTTTTTTTTTTTTTTTGCAGAACTGGGAATTGAACCCAGGGGCATTCTACCTCTGAGCTACATCCCCAGCCCATTTTTTTTTTTTTTTTTTTTTTTAGTCTTTATTTTTGAAACAGGGCCTCATGAAGTTGCGGAGAACCTCACTAAGTAGCTGAGGCTGGCCGTGAACCCAGATCCTTCTTTTCAGCCTCCCAAGTTCTGGGATTACAAGCGTGCGCCACCACACCCGGCTCCCTAACATTCTTTTGAACTCATGTTGTTCAGAAGTTATCTTAGAGAATTTAGGGTTACAAGGAACACATCTGTTCTCTCCTTTGTGTGGTCTTCAGGCTAACTTGTCATGGGTTGTAGCTTGTAGTTATCCTGGTGATCATTTGGTTGTCGCTATTAGTTAGCCTGATCAACATCCATTAAAAGTATGGCAGAATGTACTTAAATTTATATTTAGCTAATTAAGAGTTTATAATAATTCTGACATGCTGGTTTGAAGTTTCTTTGTACTGTTGAAGGCAAAGAGGAAAGGATTTGCTTAGCTAATTAAAACTATAAACAAGAATCTGTTGGTGGGAAACCAACAACTGTTTTCAAGCACTTATAAAATCAACATGAAATAGGGATATGCTAATTAAATTTGTTTTATATTAATCAAAGCACTAATGGCCAGGCCTGTGGTACACACATGTAATCCCAGTACTTAGGAGGCTAAGACAGGAGGATCGCATGTTTGAAGCCAGCCTCAGTAACTTAGCAAGACCCTGTTTCAAAATAAAAAATAAAATAGGGCTGGATGTAGCTCAGAGATAGAATGCCCCTAGTTAAATCCCTAGCACCATCAAAATAAATAAATAAATAAATAAATAAATAAATAAATAAATAAATAAATGCAAAGCACTAATGGATTCTCTACAGGCCTTCTCCTTGGCGTTGGTTGAAATTCTTAGGAAATAGGGACCTACTCATATTTTTCAAAACCCTTGTTCATGACTTACATTAAGATACACATGTTTTATTACTGTCTACTACAAATACACATGCAACTGAAGCAAAGTTGTATAAAACAGTATTTAACCTTGTTTCTTGTGATGCGCTGTTTTTATTCTCTTATATTTCAAATATTACAGAGTGCTTCTTGGGACTTAGCCAGTTGATTTTACAAATTGATCAGGACCGGCAGTTTGAAAAAAAACTGTACCTGATGATGAGCTTGAGGTTCGAGAAGTTCGAGTTCAGTGTCTGACAATGAACAGGTGCTCAGTTGATGTTAATTGACTAGGAGTTGGAAAGAGGAATAAGAAGTGAAATGGAGTTAGAAGAGAAGTAGACAGTTTTTGGCATTAAGTTCTTGGGTGTGATGAATGAAGAAGAGGCAAAGCATGTGTGGTCCTTGAGTTTGGTATGATTTTTTTTTTTTTTTTTTCAGTACTGGGGATTGAACTCAGGGGCATTCTACCTCCGAGCTACATCCCCAGCCCTATTTATTATTCTTTATTTTGAAACAGGGTCTCACGAAGTTGCGGAGTGCCTTACTAGGTAGCTGAGGCTGGCTTCGAACCCGGATCCTCCCAGGTCTCAGCCTCCCAAATGCTGGGATTACAAGTGTGTGCCACCACGCCCGGCTAGTAAACTCGTTTTTTGATACATACTATATGCTAAGTAGTCTCAATCTTATTCTAAATTTCAGCTTCTTGTACCTTTGGGTCATATAAACAGACATCAAGTGCTTATTTGTATATTATAATCCTTGCTTGCAAAAGTGTTAATTCATCACACTAACAACATATGTTCCTGGCAGAAGGTCAGGCTGCAGGATGGTAACAAAGACGAATATAATATATTTAGAATGGCTTCGCCACTTGAAGGTTGTGGCCCTGTCCCAGCAAAATATAGCAAGTCATATGCAGATGAGCTGTATTCATGATGTTGATTCAAAATTAGCCTTTGGTTTTTCCATTTCTTTGTTTCCTCGCTGCTTGTCCTGTTTTCTTTCTCACTTTTACCTCTGTCTCATCAAGGATGAAGATCTTAGTACTTTGCCTTCTGGTGTTGGGGATTGAACCTGGGGCATTCTATCTCTGAGCTATACCCTCTGCCCTTTTTATTTTTTGTTCTGGAACAGGGTCTTACTAGGTTGCTGAGATTCTCACAATGCTGAGGCTGACCTTGCACCTTTGATCCTCCTGCCTCAGCCTCCTAAGTACTGAGATTACACATGTGTGCCACCTTGCCTGACTGTACTCACCACTTTTTGGGTTCACTGTTTGTATTTTGAATGGGCCCATGTCTTTTTTTCTAATATCAGTCCTTCTAGTTTGTTCCAGGGGTGTCCTAGTTGTGAGTACCCATCAGGGGAGTCTTTTCTAGGCATGGTTTGGCATTCTGATCCCCTTTTGAGCCCCTGCCAGGACCGGACGGGAAAATACGGTTCCCTGTCTTCAGGAAATGCACAGATTGGTAGAGGTGATATAATCATACACCATGATAGCTGTCATAATTTAAGTTTGAACAGAGCACTTTTTCTAGAGCCTCCAGAAAAACTTTATTTATTTATTTATTTTTTTGTGGTACTGGGGATTGAATTCAGGGGCATTCTACCTCCAAGCTATACCCCCAGCCCTGTTTTTTATTCTTTATTTTTAAACCGGGTCTCACTAAGTTGCGGAGGGCCTCACTAGGTAGCTGAGGCTGGCCTCGAACCCAGATCCTCCGGTCTCAGCCTCCCAAATGCTGGGATTACAAGCATGTGCCACCATGCCCGGCCAGAAAAACTTTAAAAAGAATCAGTAAATGAAGGGATAGGAAAGGGGGAGTTGACCTGAAATGGCAAGATATGGTCAGCATGGATATGAAGTAAGATGTTTTTAAAAGTCTAGGCAAGAAATGATGGTGGTTCCATCTGAGCCTGTAGCAGTGAGAGTGAAAAGGAGAGCATATGCTTGGTCTATTTGAGAGGTTAGACTGTTCAGGACTCTATTCTCCACCTAAGGGCTGAATTTATTATTTTTTTAAAATCAAAGGTGTAACAGTAGGAAAAGAAGAACTAAAACTATCCCTTTTTGCAGATGACATGATACTATACTTAGAAGACCCAACAAAGTCTACCAAAAACCTTATAGAACTGATCAACAAAATCAGCAGTGTCTGGATACAAAATCAATCTTAAAATATCAGAAACTTTCCTGTTTGCTAACCATAAACCCGCTGAAAAAGAAATTCCACTCACAATAGTATCCAGAAAAATAAAATACTTAGGAATAAACCTAACCAAGGAGGTAAAAGACCTCTGTAAGGAAAACTATAAAAAGTTGAAAAAAGAAATCAGTGAAGACCTTAGAAGATGGAAAGATCTTCCATGCTCTTGGATAGGCAGAATAAATATCATCAAAATGGTCATTCTTCCAGAAGTGATCTACAGATGCAATGCCATACCTATTAAATTACCAAGGTCACTCCTCACAAACATAGAAAATCAGTCCTTAAATTCATTTGAAACAATAAAAAGCCCAGAATAGCCAAAGTAGTTCTTAGCAACAAGAATTTTGCAGGAGGTATCACAATACCTGACTTCAAACTCTACTACAAAGCCACAGTAATAAAAACAGCATGGTATTGGCACAATATCAGACACATAACAGAATAGGAGACTCGGAAACAAACCCACACACTTACAGTCAATTGATTTTTGACAAAGGAGCCAAAAACATACACTGGAAAAAAGATAGCCTCTTCAACAAATGGTGTTGGCAAAACTGGTTAACCATATGCAGAAAAATGGAAATAAACTTCACTTTCTCACCCTGCGCAAGAGTCAATTCAAGATGGATCAAAGACTTGGAAGTCAGGTCAGAGACTTTGCAGCTACTTGAAGAGGGCATAGGCCCAACACTTCAACACATAGGTACAGGTGAAACCTTTCTCAACAAGACCTCAAAGGCACAAGCAACTCAAAGGAAGATCAATACATGGGATTGCATTAAACTGAAGAGCTTCCATGCAGCAAAGGAAACTAACAAGCACCTCAACAGAGAGCCCACAGAATGACAGAGGGCTAAATTTAAGTCAGCCTGGCCCATAAACAAAGGGGAGCTCTGAGCACACTTCCCCCCACTGTGACTCTGACCTCGTGTATGCCCTCTTATCTCTGCTTCCAGTTTTCCAGTCTTGAAATTGTCCCATAGACCTGACTACAAAAATTCAGTAGGTCTTTTGGATTTTGGTTATCATTCAGCCTCTGGTGCCACTCATTTTTGTGTGTTTGGGATACTCAAACAATTGTATAGGGAAGGTAGCACAGACAATGAATAGTGACAACTGCTTTAATGGAGACCTTTAATGGACTGAATACTGTGGGAGCCTGCAGAGGGGATGCCTACTCTCTCCTGTGGTTATTTAGAGCCCAGGAGAAAATGCCTTAGCTTGGTGTTGGTGGTTGAGTAGGTGTGTCACATCCCATAGGAGAGCAGTGTGAAGAGTCTGGGTGTTCTGATGGAACTGCCAGATGGTGTCTGGAGTAAAGCACCTGGAAGAGCAGTGCACATGTGTTGGCGTTGGCTGTCCACCAGGGAAATTAAATAGCAACAGGACCAAGTCTTGGTCCTAATCAGAGATATTCTGGTTTACTTAATCTGACATGGGAAGCCAGCTTGATATTTTTTGCAAAGGACTAAGGTAAGACTAACATGTAGCCATGGTTGACAATTACTGTAATTCACCTGGCAAAGGTGCAGCTTTAGCTGGTGGTCGCTAAAGCCTTAGATGTAGATCAGTTTGAGAACAGGAAGAATGAGAATATTGAATCAGATGCAAAAACCTTAGGGAATGGTAGATAACAAGGAGGTGCCGGCAGAGATCCTGCAAACATAATTCCTAACTCTTCATTGCACTCTGATTAAATTTAAGTTGTTAGTATATATTTTGCAGAATTTTCCACTCATATGACCCAGAGTGGATTGTATATTAGGATATACCTTAAATGCCTTGTACATATTGTAGACAGATAAAAGCCTCCAATATCATTCCTTTTATAGTAAAACATGACCTTTAATTTTTATCAACAGCAAATACCTATATCTGCCTCCAAGTTTATTTAAAAGAAGAATTCATGAAAATAATAATTTTCAAGAATCTATTTTATTTTCTGAATTCAAAGTCACCTGTCATTTTTGCCATAAATTCTTTGAGGCCTGAAATAGCCTGCTAGTTGTCTGTTGCTCTCAAAGTTAATAAATGGTTATCAGTTTATCATGGGTAATAACCTAGTTGCAAATTGTAAAGAAGGAATCTGTCACTTCCTAGCACTTATGCCTCTAGGCAGTGTCTGCCTTTTCTATACTATTTGCCTCTTCTATAGCATTTGGAGGCTCAGTGTCCTTAAAGCTTTTAATAGAGCACTTTTCTTCCTTGAGAACCTTTTAACATTTGGTAATAGCTCAGTGAAATATTACCTGGTTCCATCTTGCTTTGTTTAATAGATTATGTGTAAGTAAAATTTCTTGATATAGGGTTGTAAATAAAATCTCTTGATGTACATTGAGCCAGTGTTGCATTTTATTTTTAGTTCCAACTCATTTTCCATGCAGTTCTTACAGATGTGGCAGTTTTCCAGCCCTCTACCTCTTGGTTAGGTAGTTAATGATCGGAAAGACAGGATTGTTTCAAGGAAACTTACTTTTAAAGACATACTTTTTCCCCACAGTAAATGGCAAGAACTCCTTTATGAAATGAGCTCTTTTAGATCAGGGACTTGGCATTGGTCATATCCTTATGTGAAACAAATAGAAACCAGGGTCCACGTTGTATTCAATTTTGCATTTTAGGCACTAAGCACACTATTATTACTCAGTGCATACTTGCTGAATCAATGTGGACCAGTAACCTACTTCTTCAGGTGTAGATTTATTATATTGTAGAGTGGGTCATAGCAGTAAGTAGAATTGAGTATTTTCTTTCTTTCTTTTTTTTTTTTTTGCGGTACTGGGGATTGAACTCAGGGGCATTCTACCTCTGAGCTACACCCCCAGCCCTATTTTTTATTCTTTATTTTGAAACAGGGTCTCACTAAGTTGCGGAGTGCCTCACTAGATAGTTGAGGTTGGCGGCGAACCCGGATCCTCCAGTCTCAGTCTCCCAAATGCTGGGATTACAAGCGTGCGCCACCATGCCCGGCTAGAATTGAGTATTTTTTATGTGTTTCAGGTGTCTGTGTGTGTGTGTGTGTGTGTGTGTGTGTGTGTGTGTGTGTGTGTGTTACTGGAGATTGAATGCAAGGGAATTATACTTCTGAGCTACATCCTTAGCCCTAGTTTAATTTTGAAATAGGGTCTCACTAAGTTGCAGAAGGCCTCACTAAATTGCTGAGGCTGCCTTTGAACCTGCAATTCTCCTGTCTCAGCCTCCCAAGTACTGGGATGACAGGCATGTGCCACCACGCCCGGCTTTCTGTTTCATTTTGACTCTTCCAGTACGAGCCTAGTGCAGACTGGGCTGATGTGTAGTCATGTTGAAGTAATGCATGAATATGATTTAGTTAAGTAGGAGAGTGAACACTGTTGAGGTTTCTTTGAGACTGCAGTGTGTTGTCGGTCTCTTGTCAGTGCTCACCATTGCTATAGATGATTTACTTGTGTGTATTTTTAAAGCCTCCAGAAATTTTCTTCTGATCGATTACATCTTACATTCTTTTTTTCGAAATATGTAGATGGGAATTTTAATGCTCCTTTTGTTAGCTTGCCTTATACATTTATTTTCCTTTATTGTATTTTGCTCTCTTCACATGTTTATTTTGTTTTCCTAAGCATATAATAAACATTTCTCAGCTGGGCCTGGTGACACATGCTTGTAATTCTGGTACTTGGGAAGCCGAGATGAGAGGATCTCAGGTTCTAGGACAGCCTCAGCAACCTAGTGAGACCCTGTTTCAAAACAATAAGAAGATGAAGGCTGCCAAAAAAGGAGGCAAGAATCCAAGCCAAAATCTAGGTCTTGCAAAATCATCATTTTTCCCTTCATCAAAGGAAACTAAAAATGTACAAATTCATTGATGAACCTCAATGATAACATATTAGTTAGCTGATAACCCTCATTTTATCGGAACCAGACTCTTGTAGGAATAATTAAAATCATTTGTGGATAACACACACACACACACACACACACACACACACACACACACACACAACCACTTCTTGAATAGAGCATCCTGCTTTGTTAAAATATTTCCTTTAGCTCAGCCTGGTAGCGCACGCTTGTAATCCCAGTACTTGGGAGGCTGAAGCCAGAGGATCTAGGTTTGCAGCCAGCCTCAGCTACTTAGTGAGGTCCTCCGCAACTGAGTGAGACCCTGTTTCAAAATAAAGAATAAAGAATAAAAAATAGGGTTGGGAGTGTAGCTTGGAGGTAGAATGCCCCTGTGTTCAATCCCCAGTAACGCAAAAAAAAGAAAAAAAAAAAAGCGCACATATATATATATACACACACATATATTTTATATATACATATATAGTATATGCATATCGTGTGTGTGTGTGTGTGTGTGTGTGTGTGTGTGTGTGTGTGTATTTTTTTCCTTTTAGCCATGAAAACTGGTCCTGGTCTATGATAGGTGTGCCTTAATCTCTCAATGATCTACTCAGAAATGATAAGGTTATAGCTTTTTTCTTTCTTTCTTCTTCTTCTCCTTGTTGTTGTTGTTGTTCTTCTTCTTTTAAATAAAAAAGCAATTGACTGTAGCCAGGCATGGTGGTGCACGCTTGTAATCCCAGCATTCAGGAGGCTGAGACCGGAGGATCCAGGTTCACGGCCAGCCTCAGCTACCTAGTGAGGCACTCCGCAACTTAGTGAGACTCGGTTTCAAAATAAAGACTAAAAAAATAGGGCTGAGGGTGTAGCTCAGAGGTAGAATGCCCCTGAGTTCAATCCCCAGTACCGCGAAAAAAAAAAAAGAAATTGACTAAAGCCTTTTATTTTTTAGGTAAATAGCAAAAATAAAAATAAAGGCTGGGCGTGGTGGCGCACGCTTGTAATCCCAGCATTTGGGAGGCTGAGACCGGAGGATCCGGGTTTGTGGCCAGCCTCAGCTACCTAGTGAGGCACTCTGCAACTTAGTGAGACCCTGTTTCAAAATAAAGAATAACAAAATAGGGCTGGGGGTGTAGCTCAGAGGTAGAATGCCCCTGAGTTGAATCCCCAGTACCGCAATAAATAAATAAATAAATAAAAATAAAAACTAACCCTGGCATTTACACAAATAATACAAATGGAGTGATATAACCTTCATTTTATCATCTCCCAAACAGCCCTTGAGCCTGTAGGGTTTTCATAGTGGTCGAAAGACTTGTGGTCTTTTAAAACTGTCTTGTTGAAAGTATGGTAGTGTTCTACCACTTTACTGATGACTACTTTTAAATATTCACAGTCCTCTCAATTTTCGGACCAAACAGACGTCCACAATGGAGGCTGATTCAGGGTTGCAGTGGAGAAGTGTCTCCCTCCCTCACTGTCAGCGCCAGCTAGTAAAGGGGACTGTACAGATGTGCATTTTCCTTTTGGTAGAAATGGTCCGCAGCACTAACTGGTGAGGCTTATTGTACAGTATATTGTCAGTATTCTTCTGGTTCAGCATATTTTATAGTTATATATAACCTGTATTGTATAGATTGTGCATTTAAAGCTGTTACCAAGTTGTCAGAACATAAGAGTGAAAACAAGGTCATATGTAATATATTGTTTGTAAGTATCCTTTGTATTTATTATAGGGAAGGAAATGTTGAAAAAATCAACTGTAATAAAGTAATTTTAGTATATACACAAAAAAATGAAAAGGACTAGGGAGTAACAATGCTATGAATGTATACAATTGCATTCTGAAAGTCTTGTACTGGGAGGATGAGGAAAGGGGTAGGGATCCTGTGGGGAGGGCACCAAGATACATGTATTTTTCTGTCACTCTATATTCCAATATGATGTAAAACTCCAGTGCACCAAATTAAAAACAAGGGCTGAGCGTGTAGCTGTGAGGTAGAATGCACCTGAGTTGAATCCCAATAGCACAAAAACAAACAAAACAATAACAAAGAGCCCATGTTTCTCCTGATGGGACCATATCTTAGTTTTTCTTATAACTGCTACAGAGTGTACACAGAGTAGGAACTCCATCAGTGATTGTTGACCGGTTGCTTGGCTGACCACTGTGACACTGAAGTACTTTCCCACATTTCAGGGCATTGCTGTTGCTGATTGGATGCATGTCTCTCTCATAAGCATGTTCCTTGGGAGAATCCTAGTTCTCCTTGTTAGCTTACATCATCCTTGAATGGTCCTTATTTGAGGGTCTTATCTATGTTTCTGTAGTCAGGATTTCTCATTGTGCAGTATGAACCACTTTCTCGCATATACCTGGTCTGCCTGCTGGTCTTTGAAGTTTCTGTTTTTGTCCAGGTCTTTTTTGTCTGCTCTTGCTGGGATAGGAGGCTGCAGCTGGTGCCTGTTGCTGCAATGTGGACCTGGGGGAGTTGAGCTGAGGTTTGCCAGCACTTTGTGGAAGAGCTGCTCTGCTGTCTCCCTTGGGTGTGACAAAGCCCCTTGTTTTCCACTGGGTGCACTTGCTCCTGTCTGGTGGGTGACCTTAGAGTTGGTTCTTCCTATTCTGGCAATGGCATAGAGGTGCCTGAGGGCATCTTTGAGCCAAGTCCACAGGTTTGAATACATCCTTTTCTTTGGATTTGGTGTTCATGTTCATCAGTTAAACTGGTAGAAGTGTAAGTTCTACTTCAAGTGGGAACTGTCTATTTACTTTCATTTCCAGTTAGTTTACCTTTTTTGGTTACAGTGTAAGTAGCATTTTTTTTGTTAACAATATGCTTGCTTTTTTTTTTTTTTTAAACAATAGGCTTTGTTACAGTGAAAGCATTTTTTTTCCCAGTAGGCTTTTTTACAATATGCATTTTTTACAATATGCAGTTTTTGTGTTTACACGTAAAAATACTATTGAGTTTTCACATGGTTTTGTAGTCAGTAAGTGTAGTACATTGTCATTTCTAATTTTTTCCATGTCATTTCCATATTTCTTGCCTTTGCGTTTTCTAGTCACTCACTGTTGTATTATCTGCACATATGTATTTTTTTTTTGTTGGCCTCTTTTCTGAGTTCATGCAGCACAGTGGTGATAGTGTGGGCTCTGGGACTATCGCTGCTTGGATTTTAAGCCTGTCTACCAACGTGCTAGCTGTGTGACTTTGGGCAAGTTATGTTCTCTGTGCCTCAACTTCCTCATCTGTATAATGGGATAATAATAACTTCTCATAGAATTGTCATGAAGATTATATGAATTAAATAGTTTAATATTTGTAAAGTTTTTAGGACAGTGTCTGGCACCTAGTAAGCACCATAAAAATGTTTGATAAATAAAAAGCATTTTTTTCCCCTTGAAATAGCTAGTATGTCTAGATCAATATTAAAAAATATGGTGGGCTTTCTTTATTTCTTTTAGACTTTAACAGAAATGTTTTTATGTTTCAGCTGGGTGTGGTGGCACAGGCTTGTAATTCCAGTACATGGGAGACTGACAGGAAGATTGCAGGTTTGCAGCCAACCTCAGCTACTTAGTGAGACACTCCGCAACTTAGTGAGACCCTGTTTCAAAATAAAGAATCAAAATTAGGGTTGGGGGATTAGCTCGGAGGTAGAATGATCCTGTACCAACAACAACAACAAAAAAACAAAACAAGTTTCTATGTTTCCTTGATCTGAAATAATATTTCTGTACTGGGAAATGAAGGAGACTTTAAATAAACAAGGGGGAGATACTAGTAGGATCTCGGAAGGGGATTTGCTGAAAGAGGTGGTGGTGGGGGAGGGAGGTATAATGATGGAAATGGTTTCAGTAAGCTTTTGTTCACATATGAAGTGATCTATTATCAATGATAGTACTATCTACTGGGAGGAGGAGGTAGTGGAATGGGACCCAGAGGGAAACACACAGCAAGTGCTGCATGCCTGTATGTTTCCATCACTGAAGCTCACCATGATGTATAATTACAATGCACCAATGAAAAGTTTGTTTGACATAGGCCTGTAATCCCAGTACTTGGGAGGCTGAGACAGGAGGATTTTAGTGCCAGGCCAGCCTGGGCAACTTTGTGAGACCCTGATTAAAAATAAGAAATAAAAAACAGAACTAAAAAGAGCTGGGAGGGGGTGTAAATGAGTGGTAGAGAGCACCTGGGTTCAATCCCCAGTTCTAATAAAAATAAAATAAAATAATGTTTCTAATAAAACATGAGAAAATTTTGAACTAATATCAAATTTTGTATTTTTGATGATTATTTGTTCTGTTTTGCTCAGGGTTAAAAATATGAAGTGGTTTTATTTTTTTTATTTATTTATTTTTTGCGGTACTGGGGTGGAACCCAGGGGCATTCTACCTCCAAGCTATACCCCCAGCCATATTTTTAATTCTTTATTTTTGAAACCGGGTCTCACTAAGTTGCGGAGTGCCTCACTAGGAAGCTGAGGCTGGCCGCGAACCCGGATCCTCCGGTCTCAGCCTCCCAAATGCTGGGATTACAAGCGTGCGCCACCACGCCCGGCTTTTGAAGTAGTTTTAAAATTTGCCTTGTGTCTTTTTTCTTGTGAGCTGGTTATATAACTTTTACAATTATTATATGATCTATAATGTAGTTAGATTTGTTCAAATGAGTAGATTTCCTAATAATGAATTTTCCTTGCATCCCTGGAATAGAAGCTCTGTACCTATAGCTTATTCTTTAGTGTACTTCTGGGTTTTCTTTTTTTTTTTTTTTTTTGCGGTACTGGGGATTGAACTCAGGGGCATTCTACCTCCGAGCTACACCCCCAGCCCTATTTTTTATTCTTTATTTTGAAACCGGGTCTCACTAAGGGTTTTCTTTGTTGTAACAGTTTTTGCACTAAAATGTATAGGTGAGATTTGTTGGGTTATTTGTTTGTTTTTATATGTTGGGGATCAACCCATGGCCACCTGCATGCTAGATAGGTGCTCTACCACTGAGCTACACACCCAACCCAAACTGCTGTTTTTAGGGGGAGGGATATTGGAGATTGAACACAGGGGCATTCTACCTGTGTTCAGTTTTTATTTCTTTTGAAACAGGGTCTTGCTCGTTGCCTTGAGCGTTTGTTACATTGTGGAGAATGTGCTTGAACTTGGAATCTTCCTGTCTCAGGCTCTCAAGTATTGGGATTTCAGATGTGCATCACCATACCTGGCTCAACTGCTGTTTTTCAGTCTTTGTGTTTGTATGTGTGTGTGTGATACTGGGGATTGAACTCAGAAACATTCTACCTCCATGCTATATCCCCAGTCCTATTTTTTATTCTTTATTTTGAAACAGGGTCTCACCAAGTTGTGGAGGGCCTTACTAAGTAGCTGAGGCTGGCTGCCAACTCAGATTCTCTGGTTTCAGCCTCCCAAGTACTGGGATTACAAGCGTGCGCCACCATGCCTGGCTCTCCCCAGCCATTTTTTATTTTTTACTTTGAAACAGGGCTTTGCTAGGTTGCTGAGAGTCTTGCTAAGTTGCTGAGGCTGGCCTCGAATCTGAGATCCTCCAGTGTCAGCCTCCCAAGTACTGGAAATTACAGGCATGCATCACTACGTCTGGCTTATTTTTCAGTCTTCGTTTTCTTTTCAGTGCTACCAAGGGCCTCCTCTTCAGGGCCTCCCACATGCCAGGCAAACAATCTACCACTGAGCTGTGCCCTGGGCTGTGCTGGTAGTTTTCAGTCAGGTTTTGGTGTCAATGTGAGGCTGTGAATATTTGTCAATTTTCTTTCCTTCTGTATACTCCTGAAGAGGTTTAATTTGTTTATCTGTTCTTCCTGAGTGTAAAAGAATGCTGAATGGGATGGGAGCTGAGAGTTAGTCACACAGCCTTGGCTGTACAGATGAAGGAGCAGCGACTTGCTTATATCCATGTTGTAGTGACTGCCCGATGGTAAAGGACTGAGCTGTGCTCTAGAGGGGAGGAGGCTTACTCAGGCATTTTCTTTTAAAAACAGTGTCATAATTTTGATGTACTCATTAGTGTGGCTTTTGCTTATTTGATACCTAAAGTCAGAGTAAAACATTGAGTTTTAAAACACAGATTTTATTTTTAGAGCGGTTTTAGGTACATAACAAAATTGAGAGGCAGGTACAGAGTTCCCATATACCCCCTGCTCCCACACGCTCATAGTCTCCCCCACTCTCTGTATCCCACAGGGAAATGTCCATTTGTTGCAAATCCTGAGCCCGCATTGACATATGGTTTTCATCCGGCATCCATAGTTTGCAGTAGGAGTTACTCTTTTGTTGTGTACTCTGTGGATCTTGATAAATATCCACTGTCATAGCACTGTACAGAGTGCTTTCCCTGTCCCTAAAGCCTTCTGTGCTGTGCCTGTTCATCCCTCCTGCCCCAGAAACCCAGCAGCTACTGAGCTCTTTCCTGTCTCCACAGTTTTGCTTTTTTCTGAGGGTCATATTTTTGGAGTCATATAGTCTGTAGCCTTTTGACATTCACTTCTTTTACTTAGTAGTATGCACTGAAGGTTGTTCCATGTCTTTTCATGGCCTAATAGCTCGTCTCTTTTGGATACTGAATACTATTCCATTGTCTGGTTAAAATCCTACTGCTTTTGAATGGCTGAATGTCTTCCCTGAATCTTGTCAGTGAGCTAATACATCCTTAGTGGAAGCCAGAAAAGTGCTCTGCCACCCTCCTTGGCTCTGGGTAATGTTACAGGAGTCATCAAAGGTGCAAATTGATGTCTATGACCTTGTGGAACCTGGCATAGTTTCCAGAACCCAACAGGTTGAATGTGGTTGAAGTATGTTTACTCTTGTCCCATCCACCCACTTGGAGATTCTTTGTCCTTTTTAGGGAACATGGTACTTTGCATTTATTTCCACTAAGTGGTGGTGGGATCACATACAGTTTGCAAGGTAATTAAGTCACTGATTGCTTGCATATAAACATGGTTCTCTTTATAAGTTGCATTTAAATGTTTATATTAACTCCCTGCAGTGTAATCATTAATTAATATGGGAACTTTTAAGTACATCTTTCAGAATAAACTCCAATGTGTATAATTTCTCAAATTTTCATGTTTGTTTCCCTTTAACAGTGAAGCATTGAGATCCAGCTGTGCAGATTCAGAGTAATAGATGATTTTCTTACTGTCCTTAAGATGTCACACTTTAAAGCTGGAGAAGATGTCACACTTTAACACTGGAGACAAATGTGAAGAAATATCTATTATCTACAGTAATATGCACATGTCCTAGTATTGAATGAGTTGTGATAAGTCGCATGCACCGTGAAACCCAAGTCCTTCTCTGTTATAGATTATTACTCTTTGGGGGTGACCATGTGCAGGCTGAGTAATCAGAAGAAGCCAGTTGAGAGAAGAGTCTGTGTATCAACCAAACCTTTCCTGACAGAGTACTAGGTTTCTTGAGTTACCTCTTATCAGTTCAGCGTCAGTCCTGTGAGTCCTGGATGTACTTTGCTTCTATCCAAGAGATTTTAAGGAGTTGGCTTTGGTGGTTTTCTGTCACTTGTCAAAATATATGCTCATGCTACACTATTCCTCCTTTACTTTCTGGAGAGGGTGAGGGACTAGGTTCTATACTTTTGGTGGCATAATTTAAAAGCAAAACAAGAGCCAGGTATGTTGTTGGGCACCTGGAATCCCAGTACTTAGAAGACTAAGACAGGAGGATTGCAGGTTTGAGGCCAGCCTCAGCAATTTGGCAAGGTCTGTAGCAACTTAGTTGCCCTCGCCCGCGAGGACTTTGAGAACGGGGGTGTTCAGGGGAACCTTTATGCACCTATGGAATGGGATGAAAAAGAAAAGAGATGTGGAGAGCCTGCAGTGCAGTGTCAGACTCTGAGGTTTTATTTTTCGGCTGCTCAATTTATACAATGTTGTAAAACTGAGGCAGAGAAATGGGTTCAGCTTGCAGTTATCTCTAAAGGTACATTCTTGAGGGAGGGGGGTTAGGCTCTAGCAAGTCTTGGTGTCTGGCAAGTTTCTTATCTACAAAGCTGCTCTGGGGAGGCTACCTATGGTATGTGGTTGTTTGTGTTAGGGAAACTTTTCTCAGGGGCTTTTCTGAGGCAAATGGAGGCTATCTGTAACTTTTATGTTTATGGCCTTTGCTATTTACAGCATGAGAGGAGAACAAACTTTATGGCAAGGACTTGTTTAGATTGAGGCTCAAGATAGCTGTGAGGCTTATTTCCTCTGACACTTAGTGAGGTCATGTTTCAAAATAAAAATAAAATAGGGCTAGGGTGTAGCTCACAGGTAGAGTGCCCCTGGGTCCAATCCCCAGTACCAATTAAAAAACCCCACAATCCCCCCAAAACAAACAGCAGCAGTAATAACAACCCTCAAATAACTCTCCAATGTAGTTATTGGATCACAGGATTAAATGTTTCAAAGCTGATAAACATAGCCCCATCAAAGCAACTAATCTTGTTGAGCACTCCCCCTGCCATGCACCGTGCCCTTTGTGTCCATCACCTCTTCTTAGGTGGTCATCATTCTGTCCACTAAGAACATGAGTGAGGAAATGGATGTGCAGGGGCAGAGGAGTCAGGCTTGAAACCCAGGCCCTTCCAGTTCCAAAACAGGACCCCCCCCACACCCCAACATGCTGTGTCAGAAGAAGAATTTTAAGTTGCAGGGCAAAAACACCACAAAAATAAAACAAGAAGTTTAAGTTTTTTTCTAGTTGTGGAAATGAATCCAGGCCATCCAAATGAGAACCAATGATGGCTATGAATTCAAAGCTTGCTGTACATATGAGGGGCTCAGTTACCCTGGCTCGAATTTGACAGCCATTCAAAGGAAGACAGAGGAGTGGAAGAGGAAAGTCTCCATTAGTGTGGGGAGGATGCAGCACCCTTGTGATGCATTGATGGTGCATTTTTTGTCTTTCCCTGGTTGGTCCTAAATTGGAAGTGGGAGAAAAATTGAGGCAAGCTTCAGTTACTGATCAGGTGCTGACCATTTTTGGCAGACCATTGTGGGGATTATTGTTTGACTTCTGGATGGGTTGATAGAGATAGCAGTGTGACTTCCTGCCTGGTCACTGTGGGCAGGACAGTGGGTCGTAGTTCTATTTTTATATATGTCTGGCCATTGCCCATAGTTAATTCAGTCTCTCATAGTTGCTGTGCTGGAAATGGATATTCCTTGCTAAAGGATGGTTTGTAAACCTTACACATATGTAAGGTTTTATTTTCATGGGATAGTAACAGTTTGATGTTGGAAAAGGAATAGTGGAGGAAGAGGAGAACATTCCTTCAACACCTATTCTATCTTAGTCTCTGAGCCTTGGTTCTCAAGATAAAATCTCAGGAGCAATAACTTCAGCATCTTGGAACTTGTTAGCAATGCAAATCATCAGGCCTCACCCAAGACCCACCAAATCAGAAACACAGGCACTGATTTTTTTTTTTTTTTTTTGGTACTGGGGATTGAACCCAGGGGCGTTCTATCTCCGAGCTACATCACCAGTCCTATTTTTTATTCTTTATTTTGAAACAGGGTCTCACTAAGTTGTGGAGGGCCTCACTAAGTAGCTGAGGCTGGCCACAAACCCGGATCTTCCAGTCTTAGCCTCCCAAGTACTGGGATTAGAAATGTGGTGTGCCACCACGCCCGTCTCAAGCACTGATTTTTTTTTTTTTTTTTTAACACATCTAGAAGGCAACTTTGGTTATGTTGAAGTAGAGAACCACTGCTTTATCAAGGAAACTTAATAGCTACAATTCAAGTTAGACAATATCCTCATTTTGTAGATTAGAAAACTGAAGTTCAAATCAGCATCTTGCTTTGGAAAGTGCAGGAATTGATAGATGTAGGATTGGAACACAGACTAGTCTGACTAAAAACCTGAGCTCAGGTGAATTTTATGTTATTTGAATTTTACTTCAGTGAAATCAACCAACCAACCACCCACCAAGATAAACTGCATTAGCTTCTTAGGGTCATCTTAATAAATCTGATGACTTTAGTACAAATTTGGCACCTTAAAACAACAAAGATTTATTTTCTTAGTTCTAGAGATGAAATTTGAAATCAAGGTACTGGCCACATTCCTAGAAAAGGCTCTGGAGAAGACCCCTTCATTGCCTGTTATGGCTCCTAGCAGTTGGCATTCCTTGCCTATGACTGCAGTCTCTGTCATATGACATTTTTCCCATGTCTCTGTGTCCTCTTCTTATAAGAACATCAGTTCCTGGATTTAGGGCCCACCTTGAGTAAATATGACCTTATCATAACTAGCTACATCTACAGAAGCTCTCTTCTGAGCTTCCAAATAGATAGGAATTGAGGAGGAACACTGTCAACCTACTACAGAATCTTGGTAGAAAATCCCCTGACAATATATAATAGTCTATTTCTGGACACTGTATCCGGAACCATTCATCTACAGTGTCTTGTTGACTCTAGCTGTATAGGAAGTCAAAAGAGTTGTGAGTTCACCAGCGTTGTTTATTATAAAAATTGTTTAGCTCTTGTAGTTTTTAACTTTTCCATATAAATTAGAATCATCTTGCCAATTTTTTTTGAAGCCTCCTAGGGTTTTGATTTGGCTTGCTTTGAATCTATTGATTAATTTGGTTTAACAATAATACTGAGTCTTCTGATTCATCTGTTGAGGTCTACTTTTTCCTAGTGTTTAATAGTGAGTGGTTTGATGTGGCTTGTGGTGCTTAGCTCCATTCTTTTCTGTCTTCATGTGGCCTTCTCCTTTTCCCTTTGTGTCTTCTTCTGCCTTTTATGAAGACAATTGTCATTAGATTTAGGGCTGACACAGATAATCCAGGATGATCTCATCTCAGAATTATTAATTTAATTATATCTGTAAAGACCCTGTATTCAAATAAGATCACACTCACAAATTCCAGGGGTGAGGATGCCAGGGGCCGGCCCTCAAAGAAGGGGTAGAGCCTGGGGGGTCCCTCGTTAGGTGGGGATCGAGACGAGGTCGAGAGCGAGTGAGAGTACGCTTATACACCATGTATGTTAAGACGCATCTGTTTTAATTCATCTCATGAGTGATATTTATGCTCATTACAACAAGGTATACAAAAAAAGGAATTTTTACAGCCTTGTTTTTCCTGGAGTTAAGTGGGTACATCTTTAACTGGAAAGGCTATTTCCTATAGTGTTTG
>PVLC010027979.1:0-21404 GCA_004027655.1 Graphiurus murinus
GGATTCAATCCCCAGTACCTAAAAAAAAAAAAAAGAGTGTTGTAGATGAGGTGAGCCGGATCCGGTAGGGCACGCCTGTAATCCCAGTACTTGGGAGGCTGAGAGACCCTGTTTCAAAATAAAAAATAAAATCTGGCTGGAAGTATAGCTCAGAGGTAGAATTCCACTGGGTTCAATTCAATCCCCAGTACCACAAAAAGAAAGAAGGAAGGAAGGAAGGAAGGAAGGAAGGAAGGAAGGAAGGAAGGAAGGGAGGGAAAGAGGAAAAGAAAAGAAAAAAAAAAGGTAGGTGAGGTGAATACAGATATTCAAAAGAAATTTAACAGTCAAAGGGGATACAGGGGCCGTTCAGGTGTCCCAGATCCTTTCATAATATCCCCATGCCTGTAAGTTGCCTTTTTCACTTTTATTCTCTCATAGTGGAGTTTCCAGATGCTGCATGACATGTGATTTAGCAACTGATCAAATGTAGAAAGAGATATGACAACTACACCGTCTTCTCTAAAAAGATGTGCAAAATGTAAAATAATGACACTCTTCGTGTTTGAAATTACAGTTTTTGTCATAAAAATAATTCATATCAGCATGCCAATTATTATTGATGCATTTAAATATATTAATAAATGCATATTTAAGTGGTCTCAGCCTTAATTTTTTAAGACAGTGTATATTGACAGATATGACCCATATAATTGATTTTCAATAAATTTTCAGGGCTCAAAGGGGGCCCGAGACCAACTTGTTTGAAAACCACTGAGATAGAGAACAGCAAGAGGGAGGGGTGAGAAGGACAGGACATGAGGGCAGATTTGCATCTGGCTATTTGACCTTGAACAAGCCAACCTCCATGACCCCATGGGCAGATGAAGATGCGGGACCAGATGTGCTCCAAAACCCTCTGTCTTTGAGTCTCTCACTCTTGCCTCTTTCCCAGGCAGAGACTGGAAGCTCAGTAAAGTCAAATCCTGACTTCCCTGAGTAGCCAAGGGAATGCTATAGGAAGGGTTTGCAGGCTGAAAATAACTGCCCTAAGACCTGGGGGGTCAGAGGGCCCCTCCCAGAGCTCGGAGGGGAGAGATGATGTCAGTGCCAGGAGGCAGCAGCATTCCTGGGCCGATCAGGTCTACGGCTGACCGCTCAGGAATTCAAGATCCCTTTAGGCCTCCAGATATGTCATCAAGCATCTCTACCTGAGGGTGTGTGTGTGTGTGTGTGTGTGTGTGTGTGTGTGTGTGTGTGTGTGTGTGTCAGAGAGAGAGAGATCGCGCACAGTTCATCAACTGCAAAAAGTAATCCGATTTAGGGCCTGACGTCCTTTCAAGGAAAACTCACAGAGAAACAAAGCTCAGAGCCTTGTTTTTTTTGTTTTGTTTTGTTTTTTTTTTCAGTAAACCACTCCCCATGTTGTGTCCTCAGTAAGCAGATATGCTAAGGAGAGGGTGAGGTGAGGGTAAGATTCCCAGCAGTGATGGTATCCTTCCCGGCTCCACACCCCACACCCCCACACCCCGCTCCATCCTCAGCTATTGCTGGAGCCCATGCTCCTTTGTGGGGTTATTGGAAACCTACTCTGAAACACTGTTATAAATACCCAATAATAAATAAACATGAGTTATTTCTGAAATGTACCCAGGAATAGCTAACTTGCCCGAAGAGCCAAGGTTGTTCTTCAGTTCTTGGGAAAAATAGAAATGTGGGCATGGTTTATTTTTCCATTGCCCAAAGCAGAATCATTGGTCACATATGACTAATTTTAGTTTTCTGTTTCCATTTTTTTTTATCTTATCATCTTAGGGAAAGAGAGGAGAAGGAGGAGGGAGAGAAATTGAGAAAGAGTTGGGGGAAAGAATGAGAATGTAGAAAAGATGAAACAGAGAACAAGAATGCAAGCTGGGGGTGGGGGTGCACGCTTGTAATCCCAGTATTTGAGAGACTGAGACAGGAGGATCGCAGGTTCACCGCCAGCCTCATCTACTTAGTGAGGTCCTCTGCAACTTAGTGAGACCATTTCAAAATAAAGAATAAAAAAGAAGTTGGGCTGGGGGTGTAACTTGGAGGTAGAATGCCCCTGGGTTCAATCCCCAGTATCACAAAAAAAGAAGAATCCAAAGAATACATTATTCAACTCCAACTCTGGTGACAACTCACAGAAAAACATGTTTCCCTAATCCTGTTAGCATGAATTACAAAGATCCAAGATGTTAGGTGAACAATAGAGAAATATTATAAATGTTCAAACCCCAAAAGAATCAGGCAACAAATGGAAATGGGCAGCCCAAATAAAAGGGAAAGGTCACCATAGAGACTGGAGCCGACTTAAGATAGCAGAAAAAGCATTCTGAGAGGGCAAGAAGGGTCTGGAATTAAGATCTTTTTCACACAAACCCCGGGCCACCTGAACTGGTTCCACTTGCCCCTTATTGCTAAGGAAGAGAACAGGCGAGAAACGCCCCTGATAAATACATTGATGACGTACCTCGCTCCCAGTTTTCTAATTTACAGGAAAGGAAAAATGGTCCCCCCCCACAACCCCCATTCTTTCCTTTGGCTATTAAGACTCAACCAGTTCTGCAGATTTAATGAGTCATTGCCAGAATAATATTTTCAGTGCTGGGTGAATGAGTTGATGATGGCAAAGTTATGTCTCTTCTTGGGAAAGGCTAGTAAAACAGAATCATGCCCTGTGTGTGTCTAAGGAGAAATAACCTCACACAGCTGAAATGCCTTCCTGGCCAAGTCCTCACTTACCAGGATAAGGACCCAAGAGTCCAAGCACTGGCCAGACCTTGCGCCATCTGCCCAAGACGTTGGACCTGGAATCCTCAAAGCAGTCTCAGGATCCCCTGAACCCTCATGTGTTCCTAATTCACTCTTTCCAGACTCCATTTTCATCCACGGAACATATGGCTGTCTCCCTAACTGCAGCCAGGTTCTGGCACCAGGCAGATTTGACTTTCCTGGTCTTGGCTCTCCCCCAAAAGGGTCTCATTAGATTTGACCTTCTTTGTTTCTCTATGCACTCCGTTAATGTAGCATCCCTCACCCCTGAAAGATTCGGGTTCACACATCAGTCTCCTATGTTAAGCCCCACATATGTTATTCCTGCTTTATCCTCTACAAAGTCCCAACATCCGGGGGCTGATGCATCCGATGAGGTGTTCACAGGAAGTCCGTTTACCTTCCTGGGTGCTTTTCGCATGTGGGTTAGTCATAAAATCTTAAGCATTCTGGAAAAAAGAAAAAAAAAAAAAAAGCAGGCTCAATGAAGTGAGAAAATATTTCACATTTTACCAAAGGCCTTCCTCCAGAGCTGCTCTCATGAATGAAGCAATCCTGAAATCCTGAATCACAACTACGCAGAAAAGCTGACTCTCCTGGTCTGCAAGCAACAGCACATCCCTGACAGCTTCGCTTGCGGGGCCTGACTGGTTGGAATTTGCAACTGATTATATGACACTGACGACCTTGAATTCCAAAAAGAAATCACTGACACTTGGTGGAAAAGACAGAAAGAGACCAGATACTCCATCTTCTCTGGACAGGAGCAAATCACATAGCTCACTTGTGTTCCTATGTCAAAAAGACCATCATTCAATGTGCCAAAGTCACACACGTGGGCTTCAGCTAACCTTAATGTGAGCACTGAGACCCTTTTCTATTTGCGGTGACACACACTGTCTCTCGTCTGATTATTCTTGGATGGAGACTACACCTTTGCAAGAGGTCTCAGGGAACAGGAAAAAAAGTGTGTGGCTACACAGAAAAGTTAAAGCAAGCAACCCAGGTGAGTCACAAAACCAAGACCTTTGTTTATGAGCTGGATCACCCCACATTCCAGCCATCTCAGCCCCAGCAAGCCACACAGAGAAAATGTTTTTGTAACTAACACACATACACATACACACACCTCCTCATCCTAAGTGCAAATGAGTTAGAGGTCAAAGAAACAGCTTCTACCTAGGACTTGTTAATATAGTTTCTGCCTATTACATTTAAAAATCACTTTCCTTAACATTATCCACATACTATGTGCACAGTTTCCTTACTGGTCATTTTATGGCAGTTATTTGGGAAGTGACATAAAGCAACGTTGACACAGATGCTACGGTAGGAGACGGGGCATACAGTTCCTATTGTCTTCAGATCTCTTAGAGAGGTAAGTTTGGAAGGAAACCAGACAAAAAGGCCTTAAATATGAAATTTGAAAACTCTTCTTTGGTGGAATAAGGTAATTTTCTCCCTGACTTGGGCATAATTTGTACAGAGCATTTTTCAAGAACCCAAGCCTGCTGTGGTCAAGGGTTTTGCTTATGTTTGCCCCTAGAATGCAAAAGGAAAGGCACAGGGGCGTGGAAAATGCACCTGTGTCAGCTACCCCAGTCTGTGCTGGCCTTACAGAGAAGGAGTGGAAAGCGGGGGTTAAAAAAAAAAAAAAAAAACTCTGAGTTGGGACATAATTCTACTTTTTAATGGGCCAGCTAAATTTTTTTTTTTTTTTTTTTTTTTTTTTTGCAGTACTGGGGATTGAACTCAGGGGCATTCTACCTCCGAGCTATACCTCCAGCCCTATTTTTTATTCTTTATTTTGAATCAGGGTCTCACTAAGTTGCGGAGTGCCTCACTAAGTAGCTGAGGCTGGCTGCAAACCCGGATCCTCCAGTCTCAGCCTCCCAAATGCTGGGATTACAAGTGTGCACCACCACGCCCGGCTGGGGCCAGCTAAATTTTAATTACCATGAGTGACCAGAATGTTGTGGAATCTGCTCAAGTTCCTGTTAAAGGAGTTCCTGTTAGAGTAAAGGGATTTGGTTGGAGAGCAGAGGAGAGCTGCCAAGACTGGATGGAGAAGAACACCTCATGACGTCACCGTCTCTGTGTTAAAATGCTTTAAAGCCAGGCATGGTGGTGCACTCTTGTAATCCCAGTACTTGGGAGGCTGAGACCAGAGGATCTGAGTTCACAGCCAGCCTCAGCTACTTAGTGAGGCCCTCTGCAACTTAGTGAGACCCTGTTTCAAAATAAAGAATAAAAAAATAGGACTGGGGGTGTAGCTAGGAGGTAGACTGCCCCTGGGTTCAATCCCCAGCACCATTAAAAAAAAAAAAAAAATGCTTTGACGCACAGGCTCTGATCATTGGTGGAATTGTTGAAGCCTGAAGGGTCATTAGAGGTCCCATGTTTGCTGAGGTATATTGGGGTAACTCACCTTAGGATCTGACAGGACAGGGGATGTGGGTGGGCACCAGGAGGAAACACGCACACACACACACACACACACACACACACACACACACACACACATACACGACTGACAGGGTCAACAGGTTGGTATCACCTGTCAACTTGACCATCCCTGACCCTTTCAAAGGAACACTGAGGCCCCCACCTAACTTGACCTCTTTTTCTATTCTTTTTTATTTACCCCATGTAAGATAAAACTCTCCCTCCTGAATTAGTGTCATGAGAAACCATGAAACTATTTCCTGGCTTTCGTGATATACATATTGCTTTAGAAATTTTCTAAGAAGTACGTGAGCTTTTTCTCAACCTAATAAACAGCAGACTCCAAGAACACTGGAATCTTTCCCTGTTGAACAACCACCCCTCGGAAGACATGCTTTCTCTCTTCTAAATTACGAGGTCAAGAATTCGGTTAGATTTAAAAAAATAAATAAATAAATAACAAGGCCTCTGGAGTCTTCTTAGTTTCAAGATGCTATAAAAAGTACCATAGTTGGGCACAGTGGTGCATGCCTGTAATCCCAGTACTTGGGAGGCAGAGACAGGAGTATCACAGGTTTGAGGCCAGTCTTGGAAACTGGGCAATACCCTCAATAGCTTAATGAGACCCTGTTTCAAAAATTAAATAAAGGGCTGGGAATGTAACTCATAGGTAGAATGCCTCTGAGTTCAATCCTCAGTACCAAAAAAAAAAAGACAGAGATTGGAGCCAGCAGCAGGCTTCCATAGACTTGGTTCATCTTCTTCTACAGGGAATTGTTTCCTTCTCATTCTCTCATAAAAGTGATAGTTGTTTTAATTTTTCAGATCAGGAAGAATCTGTCCTCTGACTTCAGAAGAAAAAGGGAGTTCTCCCGTCCTTCGCATTTTTCTTTTACCCAGTCATGTAAAGAGGATGCATAGTATGGTCCTCCGGTGCAGCAGACACGTGATGTGCATTCCATGCAATTAACCAAGGTGGGACCCTGGGTGCAGGAGCCTCCCTTGTCACTGCATGCAAAACAGAAAGCAGAGAAAGCACACACTCCCCTCCAAAACCCTCCCGCCTGCCTTGGGGTTGGGCTTAGTCCCACTGGCCTTGCTTCAAGGATCTCTATGTGCCTCATTGCAAGATCTTTCTGAGGAAGACCTGGAATGTGGGATGGAAACAGAGGCCTGGGGGGGATTGCTTGGTGGAATCCAAGCAATATTTCCAAGCCTCCTTTGAAAATACCACCTTAATTTCCAGAACAAGCATCAACCGAACTGAGCACCCCTCCTTGTAAAATCTAATAAGCAATACATATCTCCTGCTAAAAATAAAACTCAGCTGCAAAACAAGCCCATGGGTTTAGACCCGGCCCAGGGAGCAAGGGAAATGGAAAAACTGGGCTCCTGCCCTCAAAAACAAAAGTAAAAATCACACCAGCCAACAAGTGTGGATGTCTCGGAGAACATGTATGAACACGGTTATTCCCTTGCTGTCTTTTTGGTGTCCACAATTTCCACCCCATAGACCCTGGTCGTTTCAAAAGGCCTCCAAAAGAACTTACTGGCCTGTGTGTTGGTATTTATTTATTTATTTTATTTGTTTGTTTGATTACTTATTTGTTTTTCTAGTAGGGATTTCACTCAGGTGCATTCTATCTCCAAGCCACACACACACCCCAGCCCTTTTTATTTTTGAAACAGAGCCTTATGTTAATGTGTTAATGTTTTTATTTAGCTACTTCTCTTCTTTCAACTCCAAGCACACTTTCTGTGTGTGTTTATGTGTGTGTGCGTGTGTGTGTGTGTGTGTGTGTGTCTGGGGATTGAACCCAGGGGTATTCTACCGCTGAGCTACACCCCCCACTCCTTTTTTATTCTTTATTTTGAAACAGGATCTCACTAAATCCTAAATTGCTAAAACTGGCCTCAAAGCTGCAATCCTCCTGTCTCAGCCTCCCAAGCACTGGGATTACAAGAATGTACCACCATGCCCAACTTCAGCACACTTCCTTAAAGCATCAAGAGATTTGGGGAATCCACACCTAGGCAAACTAGCTCCTGTTTACTAACACTTGTGCTCTGAACTGCTTTAACCAGAGTTTATGAGGTAGCGCTGAGAATCCTAAACCCTGGAGAGGCCGTGCTGGCCTTTCTGACGTCAAGCCACCACAACAGGTGAGAATCCATCTTGGCTTTGAGACAGGAAAGCCAAAAACTAGGATGGATGACGTTCAGATTGTTCAGAATTTTGTTTTCAGGTCTTAAGAGTTAATACTACACATTACTTGAGCTATAAACTCTTTTTTTTAAATAAGCTCTCAGTAGGTTGCTGAGGGTCTTGCTAAGGTACTGTGGCTGGCCTCAAACCTGCAGTCTTCCTGTCTCAGCCTCCCAAGTACTGGGATTACAGACATGTGTCATCACGCCCTGAGAGGCATAAACTCTTTAAAACATTAAGTATCTCTACTTACATGATGTATTTGTAATGACAAGCCCAGAACTGGAGATTAGGAAATAAAAGTTTTACTAATTCTGGTTCAGATTCCATCTCTTTCTTGTGTTAATTTTGGGGGTAAATCTTGTCCTTTCCCTGGGTCTCAACCTCCCTCCATATAAACTCAAAGGAGGGAATACTTGGGAGGCTGAGGCAGGAGGATCACCCGTTCAAGACCAGCCTCAGAAACTCAGCAAGACTCTCAAAAAACAAAAATAATAAGCCAGGCGTGGTGGTTCTCGCTTGTAATCTCACTTGGGAGGCTGAGACCGGAGGATCTGGGTTCGTTGCCAGCCTCAGCTACTTAGTGAGGCCCTCTACAACTTAGTGAGACCCTGTTTCAAGATAAAGAATAAAAAATAGGACTGGGGTATAGCTCAGAGGTAGAATGCCCCTGAGTTTCATCCCCAGTACCACAAAAAAATAAAAAATAAATAAATAAATAGATAAATAAATAAATAAATTTTTTAAAAGGGCTGGGAGTGTAGCTCAGAGGTAGAATGCCCCTAGGTTTCATCCCCAGTACCACAAAAAATAAATAAATAAATAAATAAATAAATAAATAAATAAATTTTTTAAAAGGGCTGGGAGTGTAGCTCAGAGGTAGAATGCCCCTAAGTTCAATCCCTAGTACCCCCCCCCACAAAAAAAGGAAGGATCCAGGTGTGGTGGTATAGCGAGATTCTCAGCAATCTAGAGAGACCCTGTTTCAAAATTAAAAAAAAAAAAATTAAAAAGGTCTGGAGGGGATGTAGCTCGGAGGTAGAATTCTACTTGGAAGTAGAATGCCTCTGGGTTCAATCTCCAGGACCACAAAAAAAAAAAAAAAAAAAGAAAGAAAGGAGTAATATGGGAAGGTCATGCATCCCAGGAAGACAAATATGGCATTTGTGTTACGTGAACCACCATGCCCACAAGGTTGAAATTGAGAAAGCTCTATCTGGGTCTTAGATCATGTACGGTTTTGTTAAATTTGTTTTTGTTTGGTTGGGTTTGGCTGAGCGTGGTGAGACGTCAGAGTGGCAAGCGGGAGACTTACGGGAATGAGGACGTGAGAGATGGCTCCTCCTCCGACGGCAGCGGGGATGGAGATGAGGAAAAACAAGCTCCTGACCCTCCCCGTGAAAGCCCTGGTCAACTGTGCAGGCAAATGCCACCAGCGTCCGAATACTAGCGATACTGCTTGGCTCCTTCAATGGTAACTTCAATTTAAAAGCTCCTGCTCATCTAGAAGATATCCTAAAATCAGTGAAATAGACTCTCTTCTCCTCCCCACCCCCACTCCCCCCAAAATTAGATACCGCTACTTACTGTAAAACAGCTGGCACTGGGTAACTAAAGACAAGAAGAATCACCTTAAAATAACATTTGACAAGCTGAGCATGGCGGCACACATCTGTGATCCCAGTACTTAGGAAGTTGAGGCATGAGGATCACAGGTTCAAGACCAGCCTCAACAACTTGGCAAGACTGCAGTCTCGTGAGACTCTGTTTCAGAATAAAAAAAAGCTGGGCGTGGTGGCCGCACTTGTAATCCCAGTACTTGGGAGGCTGAGACTGGAGGATCGCAGGTTTGTGGCCAGCCTCAGCTACTTAGTGAGGCACTCTGCAACTTTGTGAGACCCTGTTTCAAAATAAAGAATAAAAATTAGGGCTGAGGAGGTACCTCTGAGGTAGAATGCCCCTGGGTTCAATCCCCAGTACTACTACTACTACTAATAATAATAATAATAGACAGATAGGGGGAAACTGAGACCCAGAAAGATCAACAGCAGAGCTGGATCCCCAACTCAGACCTCCTCCACTACCAGCTAAGGTGACCAGCCGTTCCAGCTGTCCTAGCCCCTTTACTCTACTCTGGAAAGGGCCTAGTGTGGACAATAAATTACTTTGTCACTTTAAATTTAGCTCACTACTTCCAGGATTTAAGAGACAATAGAAATGAAGACCATAAAACCACCAAGTCCTTTACCTAGTCAGCTCCGAGATGTGACCCATGAGTCACCAGGGGCCCTTGGAATGCCTGTGCTTTTAGCTCTCCATTACCTGTAAACTTCCACTTATTGAGCTGTTTGGTGGCCCTGGAGGCTGGCCGAGCCATAAAAGAGGATGGGAGGGGCTGTGTATCTCACCACTGTCAACACACAATTATTTATTTACCATGCCCGCTTACAAGTTCAAGTTCAACAGCCATGGCCAACAGCAGTCTCCGTAGGGGGCAGGGCTTGCGAGCACAGGGTCAGGAAGGGTTGGGAGAGTCCTTGTTCGGTAGTCCAAGAATTCAAAGCCAAGGAGAAGAAAGTGGGGAGGACTGGGAGGGCTTTTCAGTACAGTAGATGCTCAACAGTTACGAGGGGACCCCACTGGAGCACTGAGACACATCTCAGCCCTCCCTCCCTACTTTTTTTTTTCTCTCTAGAAAGCCGTGCAAACTGCTCAACTGTGATCACCCACCTCTGGACAGGTGAAAGAAGGGAATGTGGCAAGGCTGGTACCTCATTTTTAAAAAATGAGAGAGAAAGCTGGACATGGTGGCGTATAACTGTAGTCATAGGACTTGGGAGGCTCAGACCAGAGGATCGCAGGTTGGAGGCCAGCCCTCAGCAACTTAGTGAGGACCTATTTCAAAATAAAAATATAAAAAGGGCTGGGGGTGTAGCTCAGAGGTAGAATGCCCCTGGATTCCATCACCAGGAGAGAGAGAGGAAGAAGGAGGAGGAGGAAGAGGAGGAGGAGGGAGGAGGAGGGAGGAGGAGGAGGGAGGAAGGGGGAGGGAGAGAAGGAAGAAAGGAGAAAAAAGGAAGAAAGGAAAAGAAAAGGGAAGAAAAGAAAGAAGATAAAAGAAAAAAGAAAAAGCAAACCAAGACTCAGGAGAGGAAAACCAGAAATTGTTCTCCAAATATTTAATCAGGGACAGGGCCGAGTACAGTCTAACTTCCCTGCTGGCTGTCTGTCCACTGCCCATCCTGGGAGGAAACGGACTTTGTCCCACTCTGAGCCGCTTCTCACCCCTTGAGTGACAGCTGATCTAGGCGGGCACTTGCACTCCACCGCCTAGGACAGTCTCCAACAGCAGAGTGCATCTTAAATTTGTACAAAGAGCCTGCATTGCATCTCCTAAACTCATTAATACTCCACTATATTGTCACCAGGACATTTTAGAACCTAGAGACACACTCCCTGGGTGACCTTCAAGAACCCATCCAACTCAGGTCGGTCTAGATTAGATGGCAGGGCCTTTCGTTTCAGTACTGAAGGTTATTTAATGCTATTTGTGAAAGGACTTAAAGGGCTCAGGCTTTGGGGGATCACTTGGGTGCAATCAATGCACAAGTGCATTGGAAGGAAGCTGCGATACCTGGAAGCAGAGACCAGACCTGCTTTGTTTTTCCTATACCCAGCACCCAGCCCAGGCCTGGCACATCGTGGTGAGCACACCCCTAATCGTTTTTCTCTTATTTTGTTTAATCTGGGCATTGTATTTGCATGTGATCGATCTATAGTGATGCATTCGTGTGTGCACAGAACATTACTCAGTCTGTATCCTTCCCCATACCTGCCCATTCCTTTCCCTCCCCTCCTGGCTCCCAATCTCCTTCCACTATTCTAACTGGTCTCTCTCCTAATTTTCATGAGACTCCTTTTCTTTCCTATTTTCTCTCTAGCTCCCACATATGAGACAAAACTTGCAGCTCTTGATTTTCTGAGTCTGTCTGGTCTCACTTAGCATGATCTCCAAGTCCATCCATTTTTCTGCAAATGACATCATTTCATTCCTCTTTATGACTCAGTAGAACTCCATCATGTATATAAGCTACAATTTTTTTATTTATTCATCTTTCAACAGATACCTACGCTGGTTGCATAACTTAGTCATTGCAAACTGTGCTCTATAAACATGGGTATGCATATATCACTATAGTATGCTGACTTTAATTCTTTTGGATAAATATCAAAGAGTGCTAGAGCTGGTTTGTATAGAGATTCCATTCCTAATATTTTGAGAAACAGCTATCCTAATCTCCATAGTAGTTGTACTAGGAAACCCAAAGGCAAAAATGGGTGAGACATATGAGCATTCCCAAACAGTCCTGCTCTGAAAATTATGTCTGTGGTTCCTTTTCCTGACCTAGTCTTCCCTGACCATGCACTACTGGTCATCCACAGCAACTTTCTCCTCGTGGAATCTCAAACATAAAAGATGCTTTGGTGCAGCTGGCCTTGCACAGACACCCCTAATCGTTTTTCTCTTATTTCCCTCCTCAAGATGGGGAAAACTGAACCAGACTCAGTGGCACACACCTGTAATCCCAGTACTTGGGAGGCTGAGAAAGGAGGATCGAAGGTCGGAGGTCAGCCTCAGCAACTTAGCAAGACCCTGTTTCAAATTAAAAAAGAAAATAGGACTGGGGGTGGTCTACCTTAGAGATAGAACACCCCTGAATTCAATCGCCAGTACAAATAAAATAATACAATAATGTTTTTAATTGTATGGAAAGATCTGACACCTTATGCAGAAGCCTAAAAGGAATGAAGCTCAGTTCTGGGGAGGCTTCCAAACCGGGTCTAACTTAGCGAGGGCACTTTCACCCACTCCTTGTTAAAATACACAAACCAAACTCCCTCAAGTGGGGACACTTAGGGCAGGGAGAAGGTTTGTGCTCACAATCCCCTTGGCTCTGGCAGCTTTTCCATTAGCCACTGAAGAATTTGCCTCTTCTGCAGTTGAGGGCTGGGTCATCCTAAGGTCTTCTGTTTGCTTCTTTGTTTTGTTTTATTTGATGGGAGAGGGAAGCAATAGAGGAGGGCATAGCTTTCCATTACTGTAACAAATACCAGAGATAATTAACTTATAAAGAGAAAAGGTTCCAGTCTACGTCATGGCCAGGAGGAAAAAGAGAAGAGGAGAGGTGGGGTCCCACAAACCCTTCAAGGACACATTCCCAATGACCTACAGACACCCCGCTAGACCCCACTTTTCTAAGTGTCTACCACTTCCCAATAATAAATGTCCACTCTTCTCCCCCTGCAGGGGAGTGAAAGAGAGTATGCATGCTCACGAGGACAGGTGGAAGGCCCCAGGGCTGGTTGTAGTCACAAGCTTCCTCCTTCCTTGTTCTGCTCCTAATAAACCCCGGGTTCCAGGACTCAATGGAGGCTGGAGCTGAGGGTCAGACATACTGAGCACCCAGATGCCCCACCCTGGGGATCAGGAAAGGATGTAGGTCCAATCTGTGCTGGGAGGTTAAGACTCTCACAGGCAAACAAGAGCCTGCATCATTCTTTCTTTTGAAAGTCTTGTTTATCATGCACAAATCCATCAACTTCGAAGCGGCTGCTTATGTTATGGGGGTGGGGGCAGGGACTTTTTTTATTATGGCTTTTTAACCAAAACTTTGGGACCACTTTGTGGAAGGTTTTTTTTTTGTAAAAATGGGCATCTGCCAGGAACCAGGAATCTGGGTGTGTTTAGCTCTGCACACGGGCCTTGACAGTCATGGAACAGTCCAGAAATCCACATCCCTGACCCGCCCTAAGCTCAGTGTTTTGGTTAGGTGTGTTTTGTACCATCTCATCACTAACCTTGTGTTTTTAAGTCCCTCCTCCCTGTCCCTGTTCCACTGGGTTCTCCTTTCCTCAGAGAAGTCTGCTGCCTGAAGCCAAAATAAATACCAGGATTTGGAACAGAGGAGGACTTTTCCAAGGAGTGTCTGTGCTGGCACCTCTTTCTCTGTAGTCCACACCCATCTCCACCTGTATTTTAGTTACACACCCCAGCTGGGCTCAAAGGTACTTCCATAGCTCCTAAGATTTCTTAAGTTTCTTTAGATCGGCAGCAAAAAGAATAAGTTGTAGTAGCACTAGAAAATGCCCGATTCTTTACTCTGTCTCAGACCCCAGAGCTCCAGGATTAACAGAGACATACAGAAAAATCAATTTCTTCCCTTTCTCCAACCGTGCAAAATGTGGAACCATCAGCCTTGCATCCTGGGAAGCAAGGAAAGATGATTGACAGAGGGAGTAGGGCATGGTTAATCATGCAGGGTTGAGGGGGGACTTTGCTTTCCTTGGGCAAAAGTACTGCTTTCATTAAACCCATGAGGGTAAAGTGTTGGCGTTTTACCGCTCTCAGATTTCATAGACAATGCTCCGACTACCAATGTTCTCCTATAATAACCCAATGAAGCTATACTGTCTTCGTTAACAGTTATTTAGCATTCTTAGTTGAGATTCAAATAGGACCCCATTTAGCAATGGGTTTTCACTTCTCTTGGCCGTGGTATTTTAGCTATTACTTTTCATTTCATCTTTAGCCTCAATATTCATTTTGTTTTCCAAAGGACTTAGATAAGGGGAGTTCCTTACAAGCATTTAGCCACTTATTCTAGTGTCATTCAGGAGCCACAGTCAGCAGATTCTATCCAGATATTACCATAAATCAAGCAGGCTACTTCAATCTCTCTCTCTCTCTCTCTCTCTCTCTCTCTCTCTGTCCCTCTCTCTCTCTAAAGAGATTTGGTTATGTTCTCATACAAGTCATTTTACATTGATGTGGGAAGACTTTGAAGCCTAGCCCAAAGTTTAAGGGAGTAGCAGCCCCCAACGAAGAATGATTAAAAAGCTACCTAATACCAGGCGTGGTGGTGCATGCTTGTAATCCCGGTACTTGGGAGGCTGAAACAGGAGGATCACAGGTTGACCGTCAGCCTCAGCTACCTAGTGACGTCCTTCGAAACTTAGTGAGACCCTGTTTCAAAAAATAAAGAATAAAGCCGGGTGTGGTGGTGCACGCTTGTAATCCCAGTACTTGGGAGGCTGAGACCAGAGGATCGGGGTTCCAAGGCAAACCTCAGCTACTTAGTGAGGCTCTCTGCAACTTAGTGAGACCCTGTTTCAAAATAAAGAATAAAAAATGGGGCTGGGGGTATAGCTCAGAGGTAGAATGCCCCTGGGTTCTATTCCCAGTACCACAAAAAGAAAAAAAAGTTACCTAACAAGATGCAACATGAATCAAAAATGCACTTCATAGACCCAGCACTAGCATAAATCTCATCAAATAACAGTTTATTCGGTCAAGTTCAATGGCACTGGCATATAATGCCACCTACTCTGGAGGCTGAGGCAGGAAGGTGGAAAGATCAAGTCAGCCTGGGTAATTTCATGAGACCCTGTCTCAAAATAAGAAATAAAAAGGGTTGAGGGTGTTTGCCTAGCATGCCAAGACTCTGGGTTCAATCCCTAGTACTGCAGAAAGTAATAACAATAACAATAATTTGCTCAAAGAATACTATACACCATTCCTATGGCAGGCAAGATTATATCTTATTTTATTTAATCCTCCCAACAGCCTCTGTATTTTTTATCTTGTAGTTCTGAGGATCAAACCCCAGGTCTTTGTGCATGCTAGGCAAGCACTCTACCAGACAGCTACACCTGTAACCCTGTAATAAATATTTTTATCTCCATTTTCAGTCCAGGCGGGCTGTCTGGCATTAAGTTCTGGGCACTTAACCTCTGGGGTCCTGGTTCCTGGATCTGATTCCCTTGTTCAGATATTCAGGAACTGGGGGTAAATTACTTTCCTTCTGGCTGAGGATATAGCTCGGTGGTAAGAGTGTGTGCTTAGCATGCACGAGGCCCTGAGTTCAAGCCTTGAAATTAAATAAATTACTTACTTAATAGTTACTTTTCTTCCATGACCTGTCAACCATTCACTTAAAGAATGTCAATGGCCTGTGACTTGACCCTGTGCTTGGGCAGGGAATGGGCAGTACTATGAAAGAGCCCCCAGGTTATCATGGAGATTAAACAAGACGATGTCTCTAGATGAACTCCACACGGTACCTAGCACATAGTTGGCACCCAACGGATGGGTCCCCTCTAGTAAGGACAGCTCCACAAAGCCTTCCCAGACCACCCATGGCTGCCAAATTTCTGCACCAGCTCCAAGGCGCTCACTCAGCACCTGTCAGCGTGGAGGTCTGTCTCCCCCTCGCTGATAAGTTCCAGTTCTGACTCACCTTGTACCCACAGGTACCTAGCAAAAGTGCTAGGTAAAGAAAAGACCCCAAAACACTGGCAGGTCGTAACACAGGGCACCCTCCCATCCCCCTCCATTCTGCTGGGTCCCTGGCCCTTCTCCTACCAAAGCAAATTGAGACTGTCAGCCCCTTGGTACAGAATGAAACAATTCCCTTTGAATAACTAGTACTCCAGCCCCAGCCATTTTTTGTCCTTGGGGATCCAAGTATTTTTATGGATCCTGGAAACTCAAGGAGATTTTGCCATCATGACTTTGTGTGTGTGTGTGTGGGGGGACTTTCTGGTCCCTCTGCTGCCAGCGAGCGAACTTCAGAGCCAAGCCTTGTTCGGAAACGCAGTTAAGTTTGCATTTGCTTTGAGCTTGAGACTGGGCAGAGACCCCTGGCCCTCCCTCCCAAGGCGACCATGGGGAGGGGGGAGTAATGAGATCATGTCTGCAGAGGCCCCCCAGCCCCTTGGAAGAAGATTCCTCTGTAATTTCTTGGAAAAGCCTCTTCCTTCCAGCCATTTCTGCTCACACCGTCTCAGTTTTCCTGTCTGGCTGCAGCCACCAGCAGCGGCGTCCACGGTCTTGCCAAATTTCCATTCACTTGCCCTCTGGTCTTTCCAGGCTGCTGGGTTTCCCGTCTCCGGACCAGATGAGGGTCTGACCACAAGAGCAGAATTGAAAATTGTGTGGTCCCCACCAATCACTTAATCCTTCAGATAACCGTCCTAAAGGGCGTCTGGGGACTTGTGGGAGGGGAGGGCGCACGTTCAGTTGTGCTTTTGCATTTTTATGCATTCTCTCACTATATAAATATAGGAATCCAGGGAGGGAGAAAGCAATTTATTTTTCCTTTGTAGAAAATGTACTATTGGGGAGTACGGTAACTCAGACTTTGGGGATACTTTGTCAGCCTTCAGCTAAGTGTGGTTTCCTTTACCGGCTTCCCAGTGTGCCCAGGTGGCTGTGGGTAGGGAACCCCTGGGGCTCGCTGAACACTTTTACCCCTGACACCATGGAGTAAAGACTCCAATTTCACCCCTCACATCGATTTTCATGATGATGGATGATAAATCTCTTTTCATCCGTAGTTTTGATCTCTCATCTGTGGGATGGTCATCCCTGTTGGGCACTTCACAATTTTCTATGAGACTGGGAAGGTGCTTAAGGAGGGTCACTGCCCTGAAGAGCCACTGGGGTAGGCAGAAAAGGATCAAGTGTGTGATGGTGAGTCTGGATCGTCCACTCAACTGGATCATGAACCGCCTAAGATGGTGTGACTTTGGGTGTGTTGATGTGATTATTGGTTTATGCAATGGCAGATTGGAGAGAAGTCCTGTTCTGAATGTGGGCAGCACGGTTCTGCCAGGTGCAGGACCTGGATAAAGGAAGGAAAAAACCACGTGAAGGGGTGTGTGGTTCTTCCTGAAGAAAGAGCATCTGCTCTCTTCTGACTTATCAGCCTTCAGCCTTCGAGTTTGACCTTCCCCATCATTTCTCCGGAGATCTTCCTGGCCTTTTTATCTTGGACTGGGACTGAATTAGTGGTCGCTCCGATTCTGAGACTCCGGCTCTTGGATCTTTCGACCAGCTGCCGGTTCCTCCAGCTCTGTATGTGCAGTCGGAAACTTAGGATAACACTGCTTTGGATTGTAAGCTGATTTGATCAATCCCCTCTTACTGTCCACGTGTCCTGTGAGTTCTGTTACTCTCGTGAATCCTGAGTTTTGTATTTGTGTAAATCATGAGAGCAATGGAGGATACTCAGCTACAGTAGGGCAAGAGGGCGGATCCAGAAAACAGCCTGGACAACAGCAGGAGAGACAGAAAAAAAAAAAAAAAAAAAAAAAACTAGGCAGGTAAACAGGGGCAGGTAGGCAGGGCCTTCTCTACTGTGCAAAAGAATTGGAAGCTTGCCCTGAGGACCAAGAGTTCCTAGCAAAGTATTGATGGAGTTTGGCAAAACCAGAGGCAGGATGACTCTTTCGACTCATCCCATAGAGGGTCTCTTAGAGACACAGAACAAGTAGAAGGGAAACCCGGTGACTCCTAACCCTCCAAGCTCTCTAGACTGGGCCAGAAGGGAAACTTCTGCAAGCTTTGAGGATGCATCTATAGAGCAAGGTCTCGGCCTACACCTGACCAGTAACGTGTGACCATTCACCAGCTGCATCTCTCTGTGCCCCCATCTCACCAGTTCACCCCCCCCCCCCAGACACAGCCGGGTGAGGCCAGGACAGGACTGAGCATTCTGCTTTAAAGGTGAAGCCAAAACATTCCAAAAACAGGCAGTGCCTGTGGCCGATGGTCTTTCGCTTACTGGGAGGGTCATGGTTAGAAGCCTGCGTTTCGGTGTCCACACCCAGGTAGGAAGCCCAAGTGTATCACCTAACAGGTGTGCACCTTCACACACATCTCCTAACTTTTCCAGGCCTAGAACAAGAAATCATAATAATGTCTAGTCCATAGAGATATTCTAAAGTTGCAAAACTCTTAGGATCACACCACACAGGTTACTACGATAAAATTAGCTAGTGTGACGATGCCTCCCCAGCATTTTTCTTTGAGATAATCTTTGAAGAATAAAATAAAAATCATTAGTCTTTAAAGGATTTTAGAGCTGATCATGTCTGTAGTCCCAGCTACTCAGGAGGCTGAGGTAAGAGGATCACTTGAGCCCAGGAGTTTGAGACCAGCCTGGGCAACATAGCAAGACTCCTTATCAGGGAGGGAGAAAGAATTTTGGAGGTAGGAAGTACAACTCTCCCCAAGTTCTGGAAGGGAAACAGAAGCTCAGGCGGTGTAGCAACTCAGCCAGGATCTTACAGTTCTAAAAAGCCTCAGCTGGACTGATGACCACTTCTCATAACAAGTACGGCAAGGAGGAGATCAGCTCTAGACTGAGCCTTAAAAAACAGCTCATGAGCCGGGCGTGGTGGCACACGCTTGTAATCCAGTACTTGGGAGGCTGATACAGGAGGATTACGGGTTTGTATCGAATCTCAGCTACTTAGTGAGGCCCTCCGCAACTTAGTGAGACCCTGTTTCAAAGTGAATTCAAAGTAAGTGAAGAATTAAAAATAGGTCTGGGGGTGTAGCTCAGAGGTAGAATGACCCTGGTTCAATCCCCAGTACCAAAGGGGGAAAAAAAAAAAAAAAACAGCTCATGAGCCAGGTGCGGTGGTGCACGCTTGTTAATCCCAGTTCTTGGGAGGCTGAGAGAGGAGGATCGAAGGTCCGTGGCCAATCTCAGCAACTTGGTGAGACCCTCAGCAACTTAGCAAGACCTTGCTTCAAAATAAAAAAAGGCTGAGAGTGTATCTCAGAGATAGAACACCCCTGTGCTCAATCCCCAGTACTATATATATAGATAGAGAGAAGAAGGCAAGAAATGTGTGCGGCCATGTCTCTCTGGGCAGGACTTGGGGCAGGCTGACCGTAAGAGGCAGTGCCTTGGGCCCAGGCCGGGAGGCAGGACCCTGGCTGGCTCTGTGAAACCACAGGCCTGCACTTTTTCTTCTCAAACTGTGGGAGGCTTCCGCATTTTCTCTTTGGAGAAAGGACATCCAACCCTCCAGGCCAAGACAGGCGTGTAATCAGTAACAGCTGCGGCCTCGGCAAGGGTCAAGGCTCCAGACCCGCGCTTCACCCTGTGGTTTTGCAGCCGGGCTGAGCTGCAGCTCAGAGCTACTGCCAGATGCCCGTGCACAGAGCCCGGTTCCATCTCCAGCCAGCTGTCTGGAACAGCCCACCTGCCAATCTGCAGAAAGAGACCGGATCAGTGTGGTCCCCTATTCAGTACCAAAATGAATGAATGAGTTAGTAAGTGAATGAATGAATGAATCAACGAACGAATGATCTTTCCACCTCTTCTACCATAAAAGATAGTCTCAGAACAGCTATTATCCCAACCTAATGGGCTTTCCAAAGCAGTGTGCGGAGAAGACTGGGGTCCGAGTCTACAAGTCAAAGCAGCACCCGGGTCCTAAGCACCAGACCCTCCTCCTGCAGAGCTGCCCACACCACAGCCCACAGGAGGAGCAGGCCTGCAGGCCCCCGCACAGGGCCTTGCTGCTGCCGTGCCAGGCTGCAGAGGCAGCGGGCACGGAGAAAGGGTGATCCTATTCACCAGGAAGCGAAGGAGCTGGAGACTTGGGGTCAGAGGCCTGGGCCCCACTCTCTGGGACCTGGGAATAAAGAGCCAAGCTACACAGAACATGTGCAAGAAGTTAACAGGAAAAGCCCGTCCGGCCCTCCGGAGAGCTGAGGTTGCCTGGAGATCCAGGCCTGCCCACCAGCCGAGGAGAGGCAGCCTGTGCCCCAGACGGACGTCTCCTCCCCTTCTCAGGCTCCGCTACGGAGAAGCCCTAGCCAGAAGCCCTAACCAGAGGCGACACTCTCAGCCCTCTCCACGGGGACATCCCCTCCCTTGTCGCTGCCCTCTCTCCATGCACCCGCAACAGACCCTTCCTCCAAGGTGGGAGAGACCCCAGGACGCGCCTGCCTCAGCGTCTTCTCCCGTCATCTTTTCAAGTGGTTTGGAAGAGAGTGTGTTTCTGGGTTTGTTTTGAGGCCAAGATACATGTTTTTACGTTCTTGTTTCTTTCCTTTCCTGTGAGCTTGTTACGGCTGGTTTGGGAGCCTGTGGGGGGATGGGGAATGAACGGCTTTAGGGGAAGTGGTCTGCGTCTCCATGAGGGGGCTACAGCAGCCTTGGACGAGGTGCCCTGGCCTCTTTTTGTTTGTTTGTTTGTTTTGTTTTGTTGTTTTTATTTTTTGTGGTACTGGGGATTGAACCCAGGGGCATTCTACCTCCGAGCTGGCACTGGGTAAGATGGTCCAGCTAGCTGGTGTAACCCAGGCAGGTAGCTTCCTCTGCCCCTCTACGTGTTGTCAGCTTTCTGTCACTGTGACAAAATACCTGAGCTATTCAACTTTTTTTTTTCAGTACTAGGGATTGAACCCAGGGGCATTCTACCTCTGAGCTATACCCCCAGCTCTATTTTTTAACTCTTTATTTTGAAACAGAGTCTCACTAAGCTGCAGAGGGCCTCACTGAGTAGCTGAGGCTGACCATGAACCTGGGATCCTCCGGTCTCAGCCTCCCAAGTACTGGGATGACAAACGTGCACCACCACGCCCAGTTCCCTGGCCTCTTGAATGGGGGATGCTGGGGTGACTCAAGGACCACAGAGTCCCAGGAGCAAAGAAGGAGGAAGAAGGAGCCACCAAGGAAGGGCTTGTAATCCCATACTTGGGAGGCTGAGACAGGAGGATCACAGGTTCAAAGCCAGCCTCAGCAACTTAGTGAGGCCCTCTGCAACTTAGTGAGACCTTGTTTCAAAATAAAGAATAAAAATAGTGCTGAGGGTGTAGCTCAGAGGTAGAATGCTCCTGGGTTCCATGCCCCGTAGAAAGAAAGAAAGAAAGAGAGAGAGAGGAGAGAGAGAGAGACAGAGACAGAGAGAGACAGAGAGAGACTGGGGGTGTAGCTCAGAGGTAGAATGCTCCTAGGTTTCATCCCCAGTACCAAATAAATAAATAAATACATACATAAATAAAAGCTGGGGACGTAGCTCAAAGGTACAATGCTCCTGGGTTCAAGCCCCAGTACAAAAGAGAGAGGAGGGAAGAGGAAGAAGACATGTGGGGGGGGGGGAGGAGAGGAGA
>PVLC010027980.1:0-22510 GCA_004027655.1 Graphiurus murinus
AAAATAAAATAAAAAGGGCTGGGGGTGTAGCTCAGAGGTAGAATACCCCTGGGTTCAATCCCCAGTTCCTACCACAAAAATAAATAGGCAAATAAATAGATATTAATTACCAGCATCTAAAATTTTCAAAGAGAAGCTCATTTGAGGAGCTGTTTCGAAAGGAATATACCCAGTCACTTAAAAACGGCTATTACTAGTCTGGGCAAGAAAATACACAAGATTCCATACATAGGCTGTCAAGTTTGGCAAGAAAGATTTTAGACAACTTCCATCCTTCCACCCAATCCCAAGTAAATAGGGCATTTGTTTGTATTTCCACATGGGCCCATGAAGGAAAATACCTCCTCCACCTAGAAAAACAATCCGTAACATTCAGACATGGAACTTTGAGGGCAAAGTTTTTAGTGCATACTAGAGCACTAAGTATCTACTGCTTAAAAGAAAATAGAGTATTAAAGTATTTTTTAATGAAGGTATCTCCTTGTGTGCATTTTCCTTAAGGGGCATTTTACTTCTGAGCTACACTCCCAGCCCTATTTTTTAGTTAATTAATTGATTGATTTTGGTACAGGGGATTGAACCCAGGGGCATTCTACCTCTGAACTACATACATCTTCCACCAATTTTATTTTGAAATAGGGTCTCACTAGGTTGCTAACTTGCTGAGACTGGCCTTGAACCCATAGAGTCTTTTTTTTTTTTTTTTTTAACTGTTCTCCCTTAAAGTTGGAGCCAGAAAGAATCTTCTTCCTATAGTCTCCAGCAAAAGACTGGGGGGAGAAAAAGAGACATAAAATCATTTCCCCTTACTTCCGGTTTTGTGCTTTGCAAAGGCAGAGTTAAAAGTTTTTTGAGGTTAGTTCCTGCGGTTAAGGAGGGGGGGAATTAGATGCTTAAATTTAGACTCTGTAAAACAATACTGGGAAACTTTCAAAGCCTCGGAGAAATACTGGAGTTTATGTTATTGCTTTTTGTTAAACTGCATCACATGAACCACATTTTCATCTTTTTTTTTTTTTTTTTTTTTTTTAATCCTTCCCGCCCTGTGTAGGATCGTCGGGCAGATCCTACATGTTCCCGCGTGATTCAATTACCTGCCGAGGGCCCGGGCTACTGATCCTTTTGCGCCACATCTCAGGGGTTTTTGTTTGTTTGTTTGTTTTGCGATACAAAGGATTGAACTCAGGGGCATTCTACCTTCCAGCTACATCCCTAGTCTTACTTTTTTGTCTTGATTTTGTAAAACGGTCTCGCTAGACTGCCAAGAGTCTCACTACTTGCTGGGGTTGTCCTCGAACCTGAGACCTCCACCCCCCTCGGTCTCAGCCTCCAAGTGTGGGGATCACCAGCGTGCGCCACCACACCTGGCAGGACCTCTCTCCGTTTAACAGGTGGCTCCGGCCTCCTCCGCATCCCCTCTCCGCCGCGCCGGGGACCCACGTCCCGCGCGGGAAATGGGGCGCTGACGTCCCCGCGGGGCTCGGGGACGGGTGGCGGGGACCGGAGCATGGGGGACAGCCGGGGACAGCGGCCGCCCGCAGTGTCCCCCGCCCCAAAGGACGACCCCGGAGTCGGACCCCGGCGCGGTTGCCCCCCACACCCCGACATCCCCGAGGGGGCGGCCACGCACCGGCGACCACGGTCGTCTCGGGGGACTGTCCAACTCCGGGGACCCGCGCGGCGGAGGAGAGACTGCGATCGCCGCGCGGGGACCCGGCGACACCGCGGCCAGGACGCCTCCCGCCGCCCGCCCCCGCCCGGGGTCCCGAGCCCGCACTCACCTGGCGGGAGCCCCCTCCCCGGGGACGGCAGGTGCCGACGCGGACCGCGACCCGGAGCGCTCGCCGCCTGCACGCCCGCCCGCCTGCCTGTCCGCGCGCGCAGCCGCCGAGCGCGCTCCCGCGGCTGCCCGCGCGCTCCCGCTCCCGCCGCGCGCGCCCGCACCGCTTAAAGGGACAGGCGCCGGGAGCCCCGCGGTTCCCCGGCCCGCGGCTAACAGGGGTCCCTCCTTCCAGGTGCGGGGTTTGAATTGGGCACGATCAGTGTGAAAGGTCCCAACTCCCATCTTCGAGTTACCGGAGCGGATTTGTGCCTGAAGCTATAAATGAGAGGGGACCCTCCATCCCCCATACATTCCATCAGCAGTTTTGAGTAGTTATTTTTTATTTAGTGATCATCATAACTGCCACTTATTGAATACTTATATACCTTCAGACGAGGCAGATAGCATGACTTAATTTAATTTTTTCCCCCTGTGGTACAGGGGATGGAACCCAGGGGCGTTCTACCTCTGAACTACACTCCCAGCCCTATTTTATTTATTCTATTCTATTTATTATTTTTGTGATACCAGGGATTGAACCCAGGGGCATTCTACCTCCAAGTTGCCCCCCTCCCCAGCCCTTTTTATTGTTTCTGAAACAGGGTCTCTGTAGATTGCTCAGAACCTCCCTGAGTTGCTCAGGCTAGCCTGGAACCTGTGATCCTGCTGTCTCTGCCTCGTGAGTACTGGAATTACAGGTGTAAAGGAGCCTTGGTTGACTCCTTTAAGTCTTAAAACAATACTGTGACTTCTTGTTGTTTTACCATTTCTTTTCTTTTTTTTTTTTTTACTGACATAAAATTTGTACATATTTGTAGGATATCCACGTGATGTTTTGATACACACACACACACACACACACACACACACACACACTATAGTGTCCAAATCAGGATGAGTATCTCTGCCTCTTTAAACATTTATTATTTCTTTGTGGTGAAAACATTCAAAACCCTTTCTGCTAGCTCTTTTGGAATCCTCTGGTTTCTTATCCTCATTTTACAGAAGTGGGAAACTGAGGCTCAGAGAGTTGAAGAAACTCCTCCAAAAGTTCTTGACCCCACTGCGGGGTTGCTATTTTCTTCTTCGCTATCACTGGAAACATCTACTAAGGTTAATAGCTAGTTGTGGAAGGTTTTTGTAAGTGGGTGGAAGTTAATGTTACCGGTGTTTCCAGAAGGCAGAACAACTTGCTCGGGAGGGAGAAATCAAGAGGGCTGGGGTTTTATTTGTGGTAGGAGTTGTTCTAGACTCGAATGGTAAACATTTCAACAAACTTTATCCAGAAAATGTGTGTGTTCATCCTCCTTTCACAGAGCTCTGAGGGAGGAAGTGGTTGGTGGCACCAGGGACTGAGTCACCCGCAGGACCCAGGGCTGAGCCCCAATTCCTTAGTCCTTAGATCACGTCTTTGCCTCCCCAGGAAGAGATACCTGATTAAAGGGGAGAAAACTTTTTCTCTAATAACACATTGGCCTCACCTAACTCCCTGCATCTTTAATTAATGTTTGCAAAGCACTTTGCCCAACATGCTAGTTAATTAAGTGCATATTATTATCTCCCACTTTCTGAACCAAATCCAGGAAAGAATCAAATCTGACAGTCCCTCATCCTTGCTGAATACTAGACCTAAAACACTCTGGTTATGGCTTTTCTCCCCCTCCTTAATTTTTGTCCCATGCTGTGTTAAATCTGGATTTTTTTTTTTTATCATGAAGTGATTAATAAAAATGGTATATAAATAAAAAAGCTGGGTGTGGTGGCGAACACCTGTAATCCCAGTACTTGAGAGACTGAGACAGGAGGATCGAAGGTTTGAGGCAAGCCTCTAGCAAATTAGAGAGACCAGGTTTATAAAAAGTTTTAAAAAGGGCTGGGGCTGTAGCTTGGAGGTAGGTTGCCCCTGGATTTAACCCCCAGTATCAAAAATAAAATAAATAAATCATAAATAAGTAGCTGGGCATGGTGGCGCACGCTTGTAATCCCAGCATTTGGGAGGCTGAGACCCGAGGATCCGGGTTCGCGGCCAGCCTCAGCTACCTAGTGAGGCACTCCGCAACTTAGTGAGACCCGGTTTCAAAATAAAGGATAAAAAAATAGAGCTGGGGGTATAGCTCGGAAGTAGAATGCCCCTGGGTTCAATCCCCAGCCCAGTACTGTGAAAAAAAAATAAGTAAGTAAGTAAATAAATAAATAAAATTAAACACCTAACAGGCAGATGTAATATAGGTAATCCTTGTCTTTAAGGAATTCAGATCAAGAAAAAAAGGCATTTGGATAAGTGCTTCCCAGAATTTGTTTTTCCTTTTTAGTATCGTTTGCTTTGCTTGGTTAATGAAGCTTTTAGGGTGTCTTTTCTTGCAGGCGAAGAAAAAGAAAGAAGGAAGAAGCTGAAGGGTGATGGGTTTGGGAAGGAAGAAGAAAAGAAAAAAGCCAAGAACAAAAAACAAAAAACCAAGGAGGGGGTGGGGAGGTGCACAGGGAAGAAAGTTCCAGCCAGAGGCTTTGGGGAAATGAGGCCACCCTGAGCACTCTCGGAATCTTTGTGGGATTCATGATCAGATGGCCTTTCCCTCGGCGAGCCAGGACCCCGCCTAGCTCCCGTGCTCGGGCCGGCTTCCAGGGTCCTGTGTGCCCCGTCAAGGACCCTTGTGCCACCTGAGCACACTCGGGGAGCATCTGGAGAGAAAGGGCACAAAGTAAGGAAAGAAAAAAAAATCATCCAGAGGGAAATTTAGAGACAGTTGTTCATAAAAGTGCTAATGTCTAGGAAGGAAAAAAAGAAACAAAGAAACTTCTGGAGAGTCTTGTGTATGGTATTGCTACTGTGTTAAAACTCAAAAAGTGTGCAACATTTCAGTCTAAATTCATTTGAAAAAATTTTTTCTTTTGGTACTGGAGATTGAACCCAGGGGCATTCTACCTCTGAGCTATACCCCCAGCCCTTTTTATGTTTTGTTTTTGAAACAGGGTCTCACTAGGTTGCTAAGAGTCTTGCTGTGTTGCTGAGGCTGGCCTCGAACCTTTGATCCTTCTGTCTCAGCCTTCCAAGTACTGGGATCACAGGTACGCACCACCACGCCCAGCATGTCTTTGGGCAGCGCTGGGATAGCACCCAGGGTCTCTCACACACTAGATACCCCGTCTATCACGGAGCTGCACCCCCAACCCCTTGACTTCTTAATGTCTTCTGAAGTTGGTCTTGCTAAGAAAATCCTGATGATACTTGCTATAGTTTGGGTCTAGAATATCCCCCCAAAGTCCACATATTAAAGGCTTGGTCCTCAGCCTGTAGTGCTGTTGGAAGGTGGTGGAACTTTCTAGACTTTCTAGAACTTTCTAGTGCAGGTTAGGTCACTGGGGGTGCACCCTTGAAGGGATATTGGGATCCTATCCCATCCTGTCTCTTTTCTTTCCAGCTGCTATGAAGCAAGTCACTTCCTCTGTCACATTCTGTCACCATGATACACTGCCTCACCACCAGCCCAAAAGCTACAGGACCAACCAGCTATGGACTGAAACCTCCAACACCAAGATAAACCTTCTTCCTTAGTAAGTGAGTTATCTCAGGTATTTTGTTACCATAGTGGAAAGCTGACTAAACACAATATGTGAGCCCCAAATTAGACAAGTATTCTTATGAACTTTGTATAAGTTAAAATTTAAAAAGCTAAAAAATTAAGCTAAGCACATTTTTACTTTATAAGGAAGTGGAGTCATGGTGCCACACAGTGATGATGGTTCAGTCAATAATGAAACACAGATATGATAGTGGTCTCATAAGATTATATCGCCCAGTGAAGTTGTAGTCACCCTAGTTTTGTAAGTACACAGAAGACCAAAATCACCTAATAATGCATCTCTCAGAATGTACCTCATCATTAAGTGGAGTGTCACTACAATAATTACTGTATAAAATTGACTTTGAGCTGGGCACAGTGGGGCAGGCCTACCATCCACCGCTTGGGAGGCTGAGACAGGAAGATCACCAAGTTTGAGACCAGCCTCGGAAACTTAGTGAGGCCCTGTTTAAAACAAAACAAAACAAAACAAAACAAAAAACTGAGTGGGGTGGCGCAGCACACTTGTACTCCCAGTACTTGGGAGACTGACACAGGAGGATCCCAAGTTTGCAGCCAACCTCAGCAACTTAGTGAGGTCCTCTGCAACTTAGTGAGGTCCTCTGCAACTTAGTGAGACCCTGTTTCGAAATAAAGAATAAAATGGGGCTAGTGGTGCAGCTCAGAGGTAGAATGCCCCTGCGTTCCATCCCCAGTACCTCAACAAAATAAAAACAAAATTAAAAGGGGTGAGGTTATAGTTTAGAGGTCTAATGTCCCTGTGTTCAACCTACTACCAATAAAATAAATAAAATGAAATAAAATAAATTGACTTCAGAAGCTGTGATATTTCTGATAGCCATTAGAGGGACGCGGACAGGAAAGGGAAAGTAGATAGTAGGTAAATTTCACGATTTTGTGTTTTACTTAAAAACTACCGTCTTTTAGAGCTGAAAAAAGTGGGGATGTAAAAGACATAATTTTTTCTTTCGAGGTGCTAGGGATTGAACCCAGGGACATTCTACCTCCAAGCTACACTCCCAGCCTTATTTTACTTTTTTATTTAGAAACAGGTTCTTACTAAGTTGTTGAGAGCCCCACTAAGTTGCTGAGAGCCTTGCTAAGTTGTTGAGGTTGGCTTTGAACCTGCAGTCCTCCTCCTGTCATCCTCCTGTCTCAGCCTCCCAAGTACTGAGATTATAGGCATGTGCCACCACACCTGGCTAAAAAGGCATTTTGATATATGCTTCTTCCATTTAGGAAGTATATTACCTTAATCTAGTCTATTCTTTTCGAGCCTCTGTTCCTTGTTTTTGTGATGAAGTTATTAACACCCTGTGAGGCTAAAACAAAATTACTTCAAAGTTTGTCTGAGCTGAGCATGGTGGCACAGGCTGGTAATCACAGTACTTGAGAGGCTGAGACAGGAGGATCACGGGTTCAAAACCAGCCTCAGCAAATTAGTGAGGCCCTCTGCAACTTAGTAAGATCCTGTTTCAAAATAAAGTAAAAATAAAATAAGGAGCGTGGTGGCACAAGCTTGTAAACCCAGTATTTGGGAGACTGAGACAGGAGGATTGCAGATTCAAGCCAGCCTTAGCAATTTAAAAAGGCCCTCAGCAACTTAGTAAATTTCAAAATAAAAAATTAAATAGAGTTGGGGGTGTAACTCAGATATAGAATGCCCCCACGTTCAGTTATCAGTACCAAAAACAAAACAAAAACCAAACACCCCCAAACCAAACCAAAACAAAACAAAAATAAATGAAGTTGAGAGAACTAGCTATTTTAAAGACTCATCAGGTTAAGCCTTTACCTTTCATCATGTGGTGAAATTCCAGCTACATTTTTAAAAGATTTTAAATCCAGAAGAACTGGGCATGGTGGCTCACTCCTAAATCCTGGGATTTAGGAGGCTGAGACAAGAGAATTGCAGGTTCGATGTCAGCCTCAGCAACTTAGTGAGATCCTGTTCCAAAATAAAAAATAAAAAAGGCTGGGGATGTAGCTTGAAGGTAGAATACCCCTGGGTTCAATTCCCAGTGCAAAAAAAGGAGAAAGAGCGATAGAAATAGAGAATGAGATAGAGATAGAGATAGAGATAGAGATAGAGAGATAGATAGATAGAGATAGAGATAGAGATAGAGATAGAGAGAGAGAGAGAGAGAGAGAGAGAGAGAGAAAGCGTGAGTGAGCTGGGAGGTAGAGCATTCCTGGGTTCAATCCATAGTATTGCAAAACAACAAACTAGGAACAAACTTAGGCAAATATTTATGTGATCTCAAGATGGCAAAAGAAAAGAAACAACAGTCAAGAAGGAAATGACCATTAATCTGGATTATATAACATTTTAAGACTATGACAACTAACAATATTATAAACAAAAAATCTCAAGGCACGGCTGGGGTATGGCTCAGTGGGTGAGGCCCTGGATTCAATCTCCAGTACTGCTAAAAAAGAGAGCCCCAAGTTAGGAGTGGTGGCATGCCTTTAATCCTAGCTATCAGGGAAGCTGAGGCAGGAGGGTGGCAAGGTCAAAGTCAGCCTGGGCAACTTAGCAAGACCCTGTTTCAAAAAAGGCTGGGAATGTAGCTCAGGGATAGAATACTTGCCCAGATGCATAAGGCCCTGGGTTCAATTCCCAGCACTGCAAAAAAGAAAAGAAAAAAATCAAACTACAAAGCTATGCATAACAAATCTGGCTTGTATCAAACATTTAAGAAATCTTTGATAGATGGATGGGAGGACGAGAAAGGAGATCAGTGCATCTCAAGGGTAACTTGTTAGTGAAGTTTCTGTCACTGAAAAAAGAAATAATTTTTCTCCTTCAGATGAGATAGTTATGAACTGGAGAGAGAGAGAGAGTGAGTGAGTGTGTGTGTGTATGTGTGTGTGTGTGTGTGTGTGTGTGTGTGTGAGAGAGAGAGAGAGAGAGAGAGAGAGAGAGAGAGAGAGAGAGAGAGAGAGGAGACAGACAAGTTTAGAGAGAAGCTAGAAGAAATAATAAAATGGTTTCACACTTTTAGCAAATGAATGGTGTGCTATTTCTCAGTATTCCTGGTCAGATTGTGTGTGTGTGTGTGTGTGTGTGTAGTGCTAGGTATTGAATCCAGGGACATTCTACCTTTGAGCTACACCCCCAGCCCTATTATTTTATTTTTATTTATAAATGGGGTCTCATTAAGTTGATGAGGACCGCACTAAGTTGCTGAGTTCTGACTGCGAACCTGTGATCTTCCTATCTCAGCCTCCTGAGTACTGGGATTACAGGCTAGCGCCACCATGCCCGGCTCCAGGTCAATACTTTGAAGGAGAAACATAGGTGGAAGAAATCAGTAAGGTTCATCTAAGTTTATTTCTTTTTATATTTTGTGGTGCTGCGGATGGAGCCCCTACGTTAGGCATGTCAGGCAAGTGTTCTACTGCTGAGCCACACTCTCACCCCATATTTACCTTTAATGCTAAGAGTTCTGAAAGATAAGTGAGATTCGAAATGATCCTTGGTAGAAACAAAACAAGCGCTGCTCCTGTAAACTTTAGGATCATTTATTTTTCATGCAAAAGTCACGTGTGGTCTGTGCCAAGTATTTTTTTTTTTTTTTAGATAAAATCTCAGAAATAAGCTGGGCACGGTGGCACACACTTGTAATCCCAGTACTTGGAAGGCCGAGACAGGAGGATCACAAGTTGGAGACCAGCCTCAGCAACCTAGCGAGACCTTGCTTCAAAATAAAAAAGTAAAATAGAGCTGGGGTGAGGCTCAGAGGCAGAATGCCCCTAGGTTTAATCCCAGCACCACCAAAAAAAAAAAAAAAGAAAAAGAAAAAGAAAAGAAAAAAAAGAGAAGCTCAGAGATACAACTATAAACAACAGAGGGGTAAAATTTTCTATGTAAAGGAACCTACAATCTAGTAGGGGTTGGGGGAATACAGATGATAAGACTGTTCACTGCTACCAATCTCTCATAAGTGATTCTCTGCAGGAAACAACCTTCCCCTGGAGGAAGCCCGAGGAGTGGGATTGGTGGTTAAAGTTTGGATGAGGACGACTTGGTTTGCTTTTGCTTATCTCGGGCTAGTTTTCTGTCTGCACATGGAGTCTGCAAACCTGAAGGGATTTTGGAAATGGGGTAGAAACCGTGTGTGCATGGGGAGTGAGGGAGCGGGGGTCTGGGGAGGCAGGAGAGAAGACAGTAATAGAGCCAAATGGATGGATGGATGGAGGTGTCAGGACACATCAGGAAGTCCTAGGCAGCAAGGTGGTCTTTAAGTTTCTCAATTTTCCCAATGAACCATCAGTAAAGCCTACATTCCCAAGGTGTGTGTATGTGTGTGTGTGTGTGTGTGTGTGTGTGTGTGTGTGTGTGTATGCACCCTACTAGGTACTGAACCCAGGAGCATTCTGCCTCTGAGCTACACCCCCAGCCCTATTTTATTTTGAAACAGGGTCTCACTAAGTTACAGAGAGCCTCACTAAGTTGCTGAGGCTGGCCACCAACCCGCGATCCTCCTGTCTCAGCCTCTCAAGGGCTGACATTGCAGGCTCCTAGGATTTACCTAGTTCTCAACGAACTTTCAGTGAAAGCTGTGTTCCCCTGCGTGCTTTGGGAGTGAACTTTGGTTTTAGCATATTTCAGTATGGGCTGAGGCTGGCCTCGGGTAATTGGGGGGATGTTCCGCCTGGTCCTGTTTGGGTTACAGACATGCATGTTGGAAAGGAGAGGGGAGCACAGAGGAGTGACTGGCGTGGCAGCCTGTCACCTGTCTGCAAAGCCAGATTCTTGTCAACTCATTTCAGTTAAAATACTTCATAATTCCAGATTTCTGAGTGGGAGGGTTGACATCTTTTGAGACAATTCAGATGTGACCCAAGACATAAATTGTTCTTTGATCTGACCCTGAACTAAAAGGTTAATTTCCAGAAGTGTGTGTGTGTGTGTGTGTATGTGTGTGTTATTGGGGATTAAACCCAGGGGCATTTTACCTCCGAGCTACCTCCCCCAGCCCTATTTTTTATTTTTATTTGGGAACAGTCTCGATGGGTTAATGAGTGTCTCACTACTTGCTGAGGCTGTCCTCAAACCTGCCATCCTCCTGTCTCAGCCTCCCAAGTACTGGGATTACAGGCATGTGCCACCACGCCCATCTCTAATTTTTAGAACTCTAAGTTTTCACCCCAGGTTGCAGTGTCAGGATAGTGGTGGTGTGGCAGTGAGGCCCGGCTCTGCCCCCATCTTTCCAGACCCAACACCTCTGTGTCCAACAGGGACCAGGCTCTCAGGTCTTGATTATAGTTCCAAGTTACAGAATCATTGGGGTGGGGGGGCCCTTATTGACAACTCTTTGAGAAGCTTTAAATATTTTATTTCAATTTCTAAATTGGCAAATAGGATTAACACAAACAAATCCTTCCTACAAAGAACAACAGGAAAAGACAGGGGAAAGCAAACAACTTGCTCCATTCAGCGTGAGTTGTAAAATGTCAAGTGGGATTTTCCTGTTATCCTGAAATTGCAACAGAGAACCAAAGCCAAAGGCCAATGCCTGCTACTTACCATCTCTTATGTCCCAAGTTCAAGGAGTCACCAGGACAGCTGGATATGTAGCTCAGTGGTAGAGAGTTTGCAGGAGGTCCTGGGTTCAACCCCTAGCACCAAAGAAAAACTCACCAGAAACTAACCACAGCTTCCCAGGGCTTACTGGCATCAACAAATCTAAACCGTGTAGACTACAATTTGTTTATCCATTCAGTGCTGATGGATATTTGGGTTGTTTCCACCTTTTGACTATTGTGAATAATGCTGTTATAAACGTGGGCGTACAAATATCTGTTCAAGTCCCTGCTTTCAATGGCTTTGGGTATTTTCCCAGAAGTGGAATTGCTGAATCATATTGTAATTTTACATTTAACTTTTGGAGGAACCGCCATACTGTTTCCTACGGCGGTTGTATTATCTTAGATTCCCACCAGCACTGTATGAAGGTTCCAACTTCTCCACATCCTTGCCAGCATTTGTCCGCTTTCCTTTTTAAAAACAAATAATAAGGATTGGTTGGGCATGGTGGCACATGCCTGTAATCCCAGTACTTGGGAGACTGAGACAGGAGGATGCCAGGTTTGAAGCCAGTCTCAACAATTTATTAAGACCTTTAGCAACTTAGTGAGACTCTGTTTCCAAAATAAAAAATAAAACTGGGCTGGGGGGGTAGCTCAGAATTAGAATGTCCCTGGGTTCAATCCCCAGTACAAAACAAAACACAACCAGGACTGAATTTTCAATACAAAAGTGAAACTGGTCTAATAATACAAGATGATAGGAAAATTGTTAAATCTGGCCAGTTTTATCACTGACATGTTGGTACCTATGGGAAATGGGAATTCAATAGAAAAAGTTAGGGACAGATGTTGAGAGCAATAAAACCATCTCATGTTTATACCCCCAATAAGTTGAGAGTCCCAAATGAACCAATTGCACGAATAGAGTAATAAACAGAAGGGAAGTTTCCCCCTGGCTTTTTCTTATAATGCTTTATTAACTCTGAAAATGATTCACAAGAGAATGTAGCAGGCCAAATATATTTATTGATTCTTCCAATTGATCTCCCATTTACTTCCTAACCTTGCTATCTGGCTTCTATTCCCACAACTACTCTACAGCTGCATTTTCTTAATTCTCACCCTAGTTTTCATTCATCCAGCAGCGTGGATCATCCATTAAATTTTTTTTCCCCCCAAGGTTGAGCCTTCAGCACAGAGGTCAGACAGCTGTCCTTGGGCAGAAGCATTCAGCACCTTGGCTGAATATTAGCTCTGCGATGGTGATCTGAGGCCTCTGCACCGCTGGGCTTTATATGTGTTTCATGTAATGAGCTGGGCTCCTCCTCTGGTTCCACTCGGGAAGCTTGTTTTAAACTGTCCTCCAGGTATTGTATTCATTAACTCACTCATTCCATTCATCCATCCATCACCCCTATTTGGCTGCAAAAAGCAGGAAGTTTCTCTCTTTGGAATGTGCAAGGTGGGAGAAGTATAGACAAGAAATAGAAACACAAAAGAACAACAGTAATTAAAAAACAAAGCAAAATTATTCTACGTGAGAGAGTAACAGAAAAATCCCCTGATGTCTCAAGAGGGATATTGGGGACCCTGAAGAAGAATCTAGAAAGGAAGGGGGGAAGCAAGAGCTAGCTAGGAATGTGAAAGAAGTCCAGGGCCCGTGGAGACACCCGGATGTAAAGTCTCCTCTGTGTGGGAAATACCCCAGACTTGAAGAGAACAGGGATGGCTGGCATTCAATCCAGTGTTTGCAAGTGACTTCCGAAATACCAGCCTGCTCTTAGTAGTTCTGGGAGTGAAAGAAGAGAGTCATAGCTGGGTGTGATGGTGCACACATACCTGTAATCCCAGGACTTGGGGGACTGACACAGGAGGATTGCAGTTTCAAGGCTAGCCTCAGCAACTTAGGGAGACCCTCGGCAACTTAGCAAGACCCTGTTTCAAAATAAAAAAATAAAAAGAACTGGGGGTGTAGCTTATGGGTAGAATGCCTCTGGGTTCATTCTCTGTATAAAAAACCCATTGCCCATCATAACCCATCAATTTTAGGAAAGCAAGCAGAGTCTGATACAGAGCTGAGAGTAATGGTGCAGAAGTCAGCCAAGAAGTCCCTCACAGTGTGAATAAGAAAGCAATCCCCCTGGCTCATGGATATTTTAGAGAAATAGGGGAGAAGATTCCAGATTCTTTTATTATGACCACTTATGTCTTTTTTCTTTTTTTCTTTTGGTACTGGAGATCGAACCTAGGGCCTTATACAAGTTAGGTAAGCACTCTACCACTGAGCTACATTCCCAGCCTGCTATTTTATTTTGATATTAAAAAACAAAAACAAAAAAAAAACCCAAAAAACTACCAGTAACTCAAGAAGTCGGAAGCCATGGAGATGTTAGGGTTAAGGAGTATTCAGGTATGAGACACTGACCTGTGAGCTTAGGTGCTTATTTTTCACACATGTTAGAGTCCTCATGTGGCCAGCTTGTGTTCATCAATACTAAGAGCTTGGTTCTCTCTTGTGGACTCATAATCTATCTTCTTAGACCCCCAGTCATCTGTGTGTGTGTGTGTGTGTGTGTGTGTGTGTGTGTGTGTGTGTGTGTAAGTGTATGTGTTTGTGTGTAAGTGTATGCGTATGTGTTTATGTGTTGCTAGGAATTGAATGCAGGGGCACTCTACTTCTGAGTTACACCCTCAGCCCTATTTTATTTCTTATTTTGAAACGGGGTCTTGGTAAGTTGCTGAGGCTGGCCTTGAACCTGGGATCCTCCTGTCTCAGCCTCCCAAGTACTGGATTACAGGCCTGCACCACCACGCCTGGTTCCCAGTTGTCTTTCTTAAGCCCTTTAGCCAACCTAGAGAGCCTTGTTCTCACACCTCAGGGGATACAGCACCTTTTATCTTCCTATCACTGTAGTCTATGAAACTCGGCCACATGGGTTTAATCCTCACAATAGTCTTGGAAGGTGTTACGATCCCCATTTTACAGATGAGGAAACTGAGGCTTGAGGGGGTTCCAGAACTTGTTCTCAGCTCTGAGGTTCCAGAACTTGCTCAAACCTCCTCCTGCAGTGGTGGAGACTGATGATTCCAGGGCCCTGCATGTGGCTGTTTGCCAGAGCTGCTCCTCAGGATTCGGGGGTTATCTGGTGCAGCAGAACCTTTTTTTTTGCGGTACTGGGGATTGAACCCAGGGGTATTCTACCTCCGAGCTACACCCCCAGCCCTATTTTTTATTCTTTATTTTGAAACAGGGTCTCACTAAGTTGCGGAGTGCCTCACTAGGTAGCTGAGGCTGGCCTTGAACCCGGATCCTCTGGTCTCTGCCTCCCAAATGCTGGGATTCCAAGTGTGTGCCACCATGCCCGGCTTCAGAACCTTTTTTTTTAATGCATTTTCTCTCTATAAAACCAATTGAAGGAAGTGCTCATATTGCTGACTGTTTTCAAGATTATTAAATCAGTACTGGGAAATAGCACAACTTTTATGAGAGTTGAAGGAATACTAATAAACATTAGGAGTGTGGAAATCTCATTAGAAATGTGGAAATATCACCTTATTAAATATTCATCTGACAGTTGGGGAGATACTTAACAGGAGGGCTACAGGCTTAACAACAATAACAAAAAATAGAAGCTGCATCTCCCAGCTAAAGGTTGAGAGTTACACAAAAATCCATTAAGATTTTGATGGAATGCATCAAGATGTTTTTCTCAAGTGTTTAATAAAGAATACTAAATGCAAGCAGATGTGGTGGCGCATGCCTGTAATCCTAGTACTTGGGAGGCTGACACAGGAGGATTGCAGGTTCAAGACCAGCCTCAGCAACTTAGTGAGACCTTCAGCAACCTAGCATGACTCTATTTCCAAAGAAAAACATAAAAAGGGCTGGAGGTATAACTTGGGTCCAATCCCTAGTACCACAAAGTAAATAAATAAATAACTAAAATAAAAAATAAAAAGAATACTAAATGCCAAAGACAAAGCGTTTCCATATAGCAAAAATTCAGATTAATTCCTTGAGAGAAACGAATATAGGCAAAGCCACATCTCCCCTCAAGACAGACTGAAGCCTATGTATGTGTGTGTAAAAAAAAAAAAAAAAAATATATATATATATATATACACACACACACACACACACACACACACACACACACATTTTACTGGGGATTGAATCCAAGGGCATTTTACCTCCAACCTACACCCCAGCCATTTTTATTTTGTTGGTTTTTGAAACAGGGTCCCTCTAAGTTGCTGAGAGTCTCACTATGTTACTGAGGCTGCTCTTGAACCTGCGATCATGCACTGGGATTACAGGTGTGTGCCACTATACCCAGTTGACTGAAGCCTTTTATTCCAGCCAAACTCCAGGAGCAGTGAGGAGCTCAGGCCTCAGAGTTCCAACTACACAGAGGCCACCATTTTGCAGGTTCGGGGCAGAGTCAGCCCCAGGACACAGGCTGACTTCACTCTCTGCCTCACCTAGGTGGAACAGATGGGCCTCCTGGTAAACCATCTATTCCATTTTCAAGCCACTACCCGAGGACAGCAGGGATGGTTGATATACAAACATGACTCCATAACTGGCTTGAGCTTTGCCTTTCATCAGCCTAATGTCCAAGTTTTCTAAAAATAGCAAAATTAAGTGATTTAATTTTCATTGACTTTCCTGTCTCCTTCCTTTCCTGGGCAGAAGTGCTTACCCTCCAAAGAGGAACAGGCCTCAGAAGTTGAAGAGGTTAAGCAGTAAAATGTGAGTCTAGAGTCCAACAGGATACACTGGCCAGAAGTCATCTAATTTAATGAGCAGCATGGTAGAATAAAGAAGAGGTCATTTCTAGCTTACATTGTGCTAAAAATTTGTTCTAGGAAAATCCAAGTGTTTGAAACATTTCTATGAGGGCAAAATAATTTTTCATTTCATAAATGCATTCACTAAAAGGTACCTTTAATTGTCAACTCCTTTGGCATATTAAGAAAATCCAAGCTAGTCGGGCGTGGTGGCGCACGCTTGTAATCCCAGTACTTGGAAGGGTGAGACTAGAGGATCCGGGTTCGCGGCCAGCCTCAGCTACTTAGTGAGGCCCTCCGCATCTTAGTGAGACCCTGTTTCAAAATAAAGACTAAAAATAGGGCTGAGGATGTAGCTCGGAGGTAGAATGCCCCTGGGTTCAATCCCTAGTACTGCACACAAAAAAGAAAATCCAAGCTGAGATGATGGTACACACCTGTAATCCCAATACCTGGCAGGCTGAGAAGGAAGATCTCAGGTTCAAGGCCAGCCTCAGCAATTTAATGAGACCCTGTTTCAAAAAAAAATAATAATAATAACCGAAAAAATGGACTGGGAGTGTAGCTCAGAAGTAGAATGCTCCTGGGTTCAGTTTCCAGTACCAAAGAAAAGAATAGAATAGAAAAGGAAAGAAAAGAAAAGGAAGGAAGGAAATAAATCCAGGGGCGAAGTATGTAACTCAGTGGTAGAGCACTTGTCCAGCATATGTGAGTCCCTGGGTTCCATCTCCAGAACTGCAAAAAGAAGAAGAAAAAAAATCAGATTCTGCTGCAATTTTGAAAGGACATTTCTGTTAAAATGAGCTATATCTAGCTCTGGAACTAAAGTAGTTTTCATGCTTGAGTTTCACAATATTTTTCAGACCTATTTTATTAATGAAATGACATTATTTAGCCTGCTTTCAGAAAGAGAAAATGAGGACATAAGATAACTACGAGAAAGTGATGGTTCTTGACTCCAGTTGATGACTTTCTTAAAAAAAAAAAAAAAAAGACGTTTTCACTTTCAGGGACACACCTGAAACAGTGCAACATTAAAACAAAGGCAATAGCCAGGCATGGTGGCACATGCCTGTAATCCCAGTATTTAGGAAGCTGAGACAGGAGGATTTTTTTTTTTTTTTTGAGGTACTGGGGATTGAACCCAGGGGCATTCTACCTCTGAGCTACTACACCCCCAGCCCTATTTTTTGTTCTTTATTTTGAAACAGAGTCTCACTAAGTTGTGGAGGGCCTAAGCAGCTGAGGCTGGCCATGAACTTTCGATCCTCCTGTCTCAGCCTCTCAAGCCCTGGAATTACAAGCGTGCACCACGATGCCAAGATAAGAAAATCTCAGGTTCAAGGCCAGCCTCAGCAACTCAGGGAAACCCAGTTAAAAAAAAAAAAGGCTGGGGGTGTAGCTCCAAGGTATATATCCCTGGGTTCAATCCACTACCACATTCATTCATTCAATAAATAATAAATAAATAAAATTAAACAAAGGCAGTATTGAAATAATAGATTATGATTTATTTAATTTTGGCAAAATAATTTTCAGAAAATTGCAAAAAAAAAAAAAAAAAAGGCCCTCCACATTGGATCTCAGGGACAAAATAGAATATTTAAATACACTTTAAATGTATGGGCTTCCTCCTCTTGCCGGGCGAGGAGATGTGTCTGGGGTGGCGTTGTTTGGATATCTTTAAAGAAGTGAAAAAGTATCTTGTAACTGAAACAGGAGGATCGGAATGTGCCAGGGCAGTGTGACATTTCAGCGCTCGCCTGTGGCTGACCACCCTCTCTGGGGATCGCTATCCCCGGGCGGCATTGTTTGCTATCTCGGAGGCCTTCCATTTCACCGGGCCTGCTGTCCAGGAGAGAAGGCACCTTGCTCCTGGGAAGGAACCTTCTTGGCAGCCACTTCCAGATTGTTACACGATGACCCAGTTCTCTTAAAAGTTACACGGGGAGAGAAGAGGCGATAAGAGGTGAGGTGGGCAGCCCCAGGCTCTTGTTTTGGACGGAACCCAGAGGCATTCTACCTTCAAGCTACACCGCAGACCCTCCTCCCTCTTTTTGGTGTGATACTGGGGATTGAACCCAGGGTCTTCTATTTCTGAGCTACAACCCCAGCCCTTTTTATTTTATTTGTTTTGTTTGTTTTTGGAACAGAGTTTTGCGACGTTGTGAAGAGTCTTGCTGTATTGCTGAGGTTGTCCTCGAACCTGACATCCTCTTGTCTCAGCCTCCCAAGTACAGGAGGATAACAGGCATGTGCCACCATGCCTGGCTTCCCTTCGCCCTTTTTATTTTTTCAATCAGGGTGTCAAGTTGCTGAGGGTCTTGCTAAGTTGCGGGGACTGATCTCGAACCTGCGACCCTCCTGTCTCTGCCTCCCAAGTACTGGAATTACCAGGCGTGTACCACCATGCCCGTGCTTCCCCAGGCTCTTTCAATGCTGCTCCTGAAATCCAGAGAGGTGGAAGAGAGGCAGGGAAACGCCCACCTCCCATCCCAAGACCTGTGTCCATCTGAAAAGGAAAGGAAAAGGAGCCGGTGCACCTGCAATCACAGTTGTGTGGGAGGCTGAGGCAGGACAAGTTCCAGGCCAGCCTGGGCAGCTTAGCAAGACCCTGGATTCAATCTGCATGTGCACACATGCGTGCGTGCACACTCACATGCACACACACACGAAAGCAGGCTGTTTCTCATACTTTGCTCCTGTGAGACTCAGCATGGAAACTTCTGGTGCGATTCATATGAAGACTCTGAAGTCCAGTACTGATTATGAAGCCATGGGATTCTCTCTCTTTACTTCATTAGTGGAAAAAGACTAAGAGGCTTGGCCTCAAAGAATTTGGGGGGTAGGTTGTACCTGTAATCATAACTCAGTTCCTTTGTTACTAATAAGTGGGAAAGTTGGACGGATGCCCAGGTTTGAAAGGCGTTTATGCTGTCTGATGAATTCTCACAGTGAAGTTCTGCTCAAAAAACTCTCAATGGCTCCCTAAATTCAGCTTCACTCTAGGCCTTCGATTCTCTTCTTGCTTGGACCGTTGTGGCTGCTCCCGAATTCTCCCCATGCTTTCCAGCTGCAGGCCTCTGACCAGGCTGTGTGCATTCTGCCCTGGTAAGAACCTTGCTAATCTTCGGAGCTGAGCTAAAACACCATCGTTGCTTCCACAACTGCTTTCGCCTGCACCCCAGCAGGGTCAGAAGCTATCGGATGGTGCTGAAGCCAGGGACCATCATCTCATTCCCCTTAGCACCTGGCTCCTGGGGTAGAATCACTGGTTAACAAATGAAACTTAACTGCTAGAGGTGGGAACCAAATTGCAGGGGTCACAGAAGAGACCAGAGGCCTCAAGGCACGCTACCCCCAAATGTGGCACCTTGGCATCTGAGGAAACAGCAGAAGCAGGATGGTGACTCACTTTCCCCTTCTCTGTCTCCCCTGAAGTAAGTCGTATAACTTCCTCCTTTCTCCCCTGAGGAACTTCCTGCGAAGCATGTCCTGCCCTATACCCAGAGGGAAGGAATGTCACACAGGGATGCTAAGAAGAATCAGGATACCTTGCTAAGGTCCCCCAGTTTATTATCAGTGGATCAGATCCTCTGTCCTCCGGTTATGCTTCTGCGTGACTGTAAAAATGCACATGTTGCCCTGTTTCTTTGTGTCTCCACTTTGAAGGCTCTTGAAACACATAAAACTTAAATTTGCTAATCTGTCTTTTGATGTAGGAGGTCTCAGCCATAAACCTTACAATGGATAAGGAAATAGAAATCTCTTTTCTCTTGCAGGGCCCAGGAAGGTGAGGCAAAATGTTGGTGGGGAATGGCAAAAGAAGAATGGTAAGGTGATCATTAAAAGGGGTAGCAGGAGTTGGGCGTCATGGTGCACACCTGTAATTCTAGTACTTGGGAGGCTGAGACAGGAGGATCCCAGGTTTGAGGCCAGCTTTAGCAACTTAGTAAGAGCCTGTTTAAAAAAAAAAAAAAGTTTGAGAGTGTAGCTCAATCCCCAGTACAAAAAAAAAAAAAAAAAAAAAAAGATACTGGGAAGGGAAGGGTAGCAAGGATTAGTGAAGACAGTTTCTCAGCAAGTGTCATGGTTGGGGAAAGAGCCAGGGGGCAGGGTCGCAGTGGGAGATTCTGGAGAGAGAAATGCTAAACTCCTAGTCATTGCTGCACAGCAATGCTGCTCCTCAGGAGGGCCCACAGGGAGTAAAGGCACACTCCCCATGGCCCAGAGCATTGGCATCTCAGAGAAGACAGCATAACAAATGAGTGACTGCAAACAAAGCATATGGTCAATGTCTTAGTCTGTTTTCTGTTGCTATAACTGAATACCCCAGGTGGGATAACTTATAAAGAAAAGAGGTTTACTTTAGCTCATGGTTCTGAAGGTTCAGAAGTCCAAAAGTATGGCACAATTCCTGTGCACTGGCATCTGGTGAGGGCCTTCTTGCTGTATCATAAGAGACAGAGCCAGCCTGCTAGAGCAGGTCTTTCTTCCTCTTCCTATAAAGCCACTTATGGCATCATGGGGACCCCACTCTCGTAATCTCATCAACTCCTAATTACCTCCAAAGGCTCCACCTTCAAATAGCACTAACATACTAATTGGGGGATGACGTTTCCAGCTCCCAAATGTTTCGGGGACACATTCAAGTCATAGCAGTCCATATTCCTGGAACAGCTCAGTGATACTTTTAGCTGGGGGCTGAGGAAAGGAAAAAGGCTCAGGCATCCAGGGCAGTCCTGACTGAGGGACTGGCTCATGGCGGGCTGGGAGGGCGCTCCTTGTTGAGATGACAGCTCTGCCCACACCACTCACAGAGGACGGATGGTCAGACGACCGCTGTTGGCCCAAGGAGGCCTTTCCCTGCTGTGGGTGGGGGGTCCCACATCCTTCAACTCAAACAGATGAACCTCTTGCCTATTTTTAAGGATTTCCAGAGAAGGAGATCTTACTCCCTCTTTCAGGAAGGGTGGAAGAGAGCATGGGTACATTTCTTCTCTGGGTTAGTTAAGGGTGTTTCCATGAAATACTGCAGCTGATTGGAAACCATCGGGAGGGTCCTGATTCGAGGAGGGTGTTTAGGACTGCGGTCCGGTCCTGCTCTGGATGCGTTGCCGCAGCAGCTGAGCCGAGGCAGAAGTCGCTGGCCTCTCCCTGCCCTTGCTGGACTCTGGGAGGAGCCCCGTGTGGAGGGAGGGGTGAGGGATGGGAAGGTGTTCGCCCTCCAGCCCTGATGGCTCAACACTGCGCTTACCAGGATCTGGGCGCTAAGGCCTCGGTGGGACAGGAAGGCTTTGTGCTGCTCCTCGGAGCGGGGCCTCGGAGTGACGCAACTCCGTGAATACCCGCGCTGTGTGGGGGAAAGAGCCATAAAGAACTCAGCGCCAACCCTAAGGCCGGCTCTTTTGGACAGGTATGCAGCGCAGGTGCTGAAGCCTGTAAGTGGAGCCTGAGGATTGCCGAGGTCGGTGGAAGATCTCACTCGCGGCTGCCAGCCTGGGGTTTCCAGAATCCCTGGGATTCCACCAGCAGGACAGACAAGGGCTTTTGTTTTGATTCCTGTGGTGGTGCCCCCCCCCACCCCCTTTAATTCTAAACTGCTTTCCTTTGTAGCCAGCTGCGCTGGTAGGCAGCTGTTGATGGAAGGCAGTTCTTCACCTGGGCCTTGAGATTCTCAAGAAATTATAGCGGGGGAGGGGGGGCAGCGGGGAGGCCCAATGCACACTAAGCCGTCCAGCCCTGCGGGGGGTCAAGGTACCCCAGGAGGAACCGAGAAAACAGTTTCAGAGGAGCCTCCGGATGGAAATCCACTGTATCTCGCCTAATCTTTTCTTTTCTCTTTTCTTTCTTTTCCCCTCCTCTCTCCTTCCCTCCTTCCCTCTCTTTCTCCCTCCCTCCCTCCCTTCCTTTTCTTTCTGGTATAGGAAATTGAACCCTCGATTGTACCCCCAGCCCTTTAAAAAAAATCTTTTTTTTTTAAACTTTGAAATAGGATCTTGCTAAATTGCTGAGACTGGCCTCAAACCTGTAATCCTGTAATCCTCCTGACTCAGCCTCCCAAGTACTGGGATTATAGGTGTGCACCACCACACCTGGCCCTTCCTAATATCTTCTAGGAGGGACTTCCACTAGAAAATCTTGCCTCAAGGGAGCTGGCCTCTGAATAGGATGAATGAGAAACAGATTTGGGGCAGCATTCCAGGAGAATTATTAAGAGTCTCTTTGAGGGATGGGGGGGGGGGAACTCCTTTTTTGTTCTTTTTTTTTGGTACTGGAGATTGAATCTAGGGGCATCCTACCTTGGAGCCACACCCCCAGTCCTATTTTATTTTTTATTTTGAAACAGGGTCTCGCTAAGTTGCTGAGCATCTCGCTAAGTTGTTCAGTCTGGCCTTGAACCTGCGATCTTCCTATCTCAACCTCTCAAATACTGGAATTACAGGCCTACTGAGGGGGCTCCTTTAAAGTCAGTTAGGGGCTGACTTGGGTCCCCCAACTCATGCGTTGGTGTCCGAAGCCCTGGTACCTCAGTGTGACCATATTTAGAGAGAGGGTCTTAAAGAGGAAACTGAGTCACAATGAGACCATTAGAGTGGACCCTGGTCCAATAGGACTGGTATCCATCTTAGGATATAAACATGCCAGGCAGAAGCCAGTGGGAAGACAGAGGAGGAGGTGGCTGTCTGCGTGCCGAGGAGAAAGGCTTCAGAAGCTGCCAGCGGCCGACACCTTGGCCCTGCTCCCAGCCTGCGGAACTGTGAGCAAATGGACGTGTGCG